>JAPYZF010000162.1:0-193836 GCA_030523045.1 Meteorus cinctellus
AGTAAACCCAACCCCACACGCGAGCGAGCGTAGCGAGCGAGCAAGCACAACCCCACATGCGAGCGAGCGTAGCGAGCGAGCAAGCACAACCCCACTTGTCTTGATTTTATTTTCATCACCTTTTAATTATTCGACAAAATAATTCAAACTGGTCAGTTGACGTTTGTTACATTTTTTATTTCATGATTATACGTATCGATTGTGCGTGCATGTTTGAGAGTTAAAAACTAAATCAATTCTTCTTGACACGAAATATATTTAATACAATTTATTTTTTGTAACCGGAATAACATTTATATATATATATTATTTATATAATTATTTCCTAGGCCTGTTTAATGGAATTGGATGCTTCGAAATCGCAATCAAAATCTGAGAAGAATGTGGATCAATCTACGAACGATGAAATGTTACAAGGACAATATCGTTGTTGGGTCGCTAATGATTGTAAATTCATTGGCTACGCTACGAAAATGTATGATCATTGCAAAAATAGTCATCCACTTGAATTTGATGAGGTTCAATAATTTTTTCTCTTTTATTTTTCATGCATTGATAGTTAATATTCCTAATCATAATTTTAAATCTGATTGCAGCATCCACATGGTACTTTACCGTACACACAAAATTGGCAAATGAATTATTATAGTGGTAATAATTTGAATCGTGCATTTAATATTCCAAACGTTGGATTATTCATTTTGTATATTTCTAAAACGGAACATGAAGAAGTGAGAGCTTGTATATTTATGTGCGCTCCTGGTAAAATTGCATTTCAATATTCATATAAAATTGAAATTGAATGTGATGATAAAAAATTGTCATACAATGGCCAGGTAAATATATCCACTAATTATTTTATCTTATTGTCTATCATTTATAAAATTATCACAACTAAATATTCACCAGGTTGATAGTGCTCGAATACCAAAAAATATTGTCCTTCGATCAGGACGCAAAGGTCTTTTTATAAATCGTAATGAGCCATTATATCATGCATTAAGAGAAAAATTGCGATTTAAATGTTCAATTTCAATCGAGAAAACAAATCCGAATAAAATTGATGAGATAAATATTCACAATACGAAGAATCAAGAGAAGCAACAGGGAAGAAAGAATGCCAATAGACGTGGCAATGCCTATAACAATCAAGGATCGTACAAACAACAATCAAATATTGGAAATAAAAATAATAATGGGCAGAAGAATCAACCAAGATCAAATGATGCCTCTAATAAACACCAAACTTCCGGATACAAATCTCAAACTGGTGCCCCGCAGAATGAATCGAAAAATGTGACTTTGTTTCCAAAAACTAATACTGAACAGTCATCTGGAAATCATCAATTGTCACACCCCAAAACATTGTATCCAAACCTTGGAGCATGTGGTGTTACACAAGGACCATCATTTAGTATTCCACCAATGCCTCTAAGACATGAAATGATTTATCAACGTAATGCGAATGTTCATGAAGTATCACCAATGATTAAGAATCATTTCCATGCTACAAACATACTAACAAATGTACCTGCTGCATCTGCACCTTATGAAAGACCTCCACCAATAAATCCTGATTTCCAACGACAAGAATCAAAAGGAAATAACACAAATAATAAACCAGGAGCACGAAAGAATCAAAAAGATGATAAATGTTTTTTGTCATGATTGAATTGCTTTATCTAATGTTTTTCATGTCAATTTTATATTTCATAGTATTCACAATCAACAAATATTATTATCAGTAGACTTTAATAAGTTTTTGAATTAATTGACACCAAGTAATGTTCCATATTCGTACGGCATATTTTTATTGAAGACTGAGCTCATGATATCAATCAATAGACACGATTATAAAGATACGATTAGATTTCCGATGTTTTCCTTTCAAATTGAGTAATCCATTACAGTAAAATCTGATCAATATAAATATCAGTACTTCTTATTTTATATGATTGTAATGAGATCGAAAAGGGGAACAGTATGGCGAATACGATTTACTTTTCATCTATTCTATTTGATATAGATTGTGATGGAATTTTATCTATTCATTCCATTTTCATATTGTCATAGAATTTATTTTCTCAATTTTAATTAATGTTATTCTGCGGTTCTTTCGTCTTTCAATCTGCGACATGCAAAGAATTTCAGCATGAACTTCAGTGTAATCAGCACAATATGAAGTGAACAAGAATAAATATTCAAATATTACTTGCATAGTTAAAATTGTTTTTTTTTTTTACATGAGAATTTGTCAAGTGATGTTCTACTGATTATGATTAAAATCCCTAAATAAATGGGGAGAGATGAGGGAGGAAGAATGATAATCTGCTCATTGAACAGTCATGACAGAACGTCTGCTGGCAACAATAAAAGCAATCAGCACATAATGAACACAAGTTAGATAATATTATTAATAATAAACTATTGGTTGAGATTATTTTTAATTTGAAGAGCGTTTTCAAGTATTGAATTTTGTATTCTTCTCGTGTTTCCATTGTTTCATGTCAACATCATATTTGGCGATCGAACGAAGCAGATTTATTATTTTATTGCCTGCGTGTAGAATAATTATTCATTGTGTGATATCATAGGCACTTAGAAGTGTAGTAATAGATGAATCGTTTCAACACTATCAAGTTATCAGTTTAATTTTATTTTGTATTGCAATTGAAAATTAAATGAAATTCAAATTCTCAGAAGGGTATAAATATTTCACAGAAGTTAGTGTGATGTAGAATCAAAACAATGCCTGTGTTGTGTTTGGATTCATCAATATAATATTTACATTCCTGACGAGTATGAACGATAGTGATTGTCTATCAAATGTGATTGTTTTCTCACACTGTGACTGATTCGATTTTATTCATTTGTTCATGTTCAGTTCATCCGGTTGTGTCAGATGTATAAATAATATGTGAATGAAGAAACGTCGCGTTTCAAGTTTTTCATATTATGCAATTGTTTTTCTTTTTTATTAACATATCATTGTTTACGTTACTCTTCATGCAATTCGTTGTTTAAATGAAATTAATGGACTTTATATAGTGTAGTTGTTAAATTGAAGAAATTCATTTCTTACATCAATCACGTTTGAATTGAATCCAATGTAATAAATGTTAAGCTTCAATGTAAGTGGTATAAATGACCGAACATGACGTAGAAGAGAAAAAATACAAATAAGTGAATGATAATTTTAATTATTCATCGATTTGTTATCTCTAGTGAAAAATTTTCCGAAGTTATCTGCACGTCTTTATTGTATCAGTCGAATAGATTAAACAAAAAAGATATAAATTTATATATATTGTTAATTTACAAATTATTCATTCTGTACTTTGTAAATTTTATTTCTCTTTTATTTTTCTTTAGTGTCTTACTCTATCAATTTTCACACATTTTTGATTTCATAAGTCAATTCAGTGAATATAATTGAATGCCATGGATATTCATAACGAAAAGGTACTCATTATATCATCAAAAAATTGAATTTAAATTTAAATTATTCATGTAAATAACAAATTTGATCCCAATCCTTTTTTTCAAGGTTTGGAAATTTTGCAGTACATTGCAAGACATGATGAAATGTCCAGACTGTGGCAACACGTTAACAGAAACTGTATTTATGTGTGGCAATGGTCACAGTATCTGTAGAAATTGTCATGGAATAAGAATTCAATGTAAAAAATGTAACGCGCCTTACACAATGATGACAAATGTATTGATACAAAATATATTGTCTGAGTTCGCTGACATAAAGGTATCAACACAATTATATGTGAGTTAAGTAAACTATTTGTACTTCATATCTAATGTCTTTGTGAGAATGATTTCAGGTGTTTTTAAATGAATCAAAAGCTTCAAAAATTCCACCGGAACCAGCACATCGTGTTGATGTCAATGATCCTATTTTTCCAAGGGTCAGTTTAGCATCACGTCATTACCGTTGTTGGGCTGATACTAATTGTCAATTCACAGGATGTCTATCGTCCATTATTGAACATTTGAAGAGTCCATCACATGCTAAACGTTTCTTCAAAGAGGTTGACATTAATTATTCACTCTCACACCTGCGACATCTATTTGTTGTAATATATAAAATTTTACTTACAATTTATTATAATTGATTTCAGCACATAGTTGGAAATATGCCATTCGATAAGTATTGGGATATGTTCTATTCAGTTGGAACTAATTACAATCGTTCAATTCGAATTCCTGATGTAGGATTATTTACTTTATATATTTGGGAAGAAGCTGATGGTCATTTAAGAGCTTGTATATTTATGTACGCACCTAGTTCACATGCATCCAAATATTCTTACACAATTCAGATTGATTGTGGTGAGAGGCAGTTGTCTTTCTCAAGTTTGGTAAAATGTTATTTTAATTCTTTAATACAATTTTATATTCATGGTAATAAAATTATATATTGTGTTAAAGGTGACAAGTGCGCAAATGTCAAAGCAGGATGTTCATGGATCCAATCATCAATGTCTTCTACTTCATCGCACTGATCCGTTATATATTGCGATGAGAGAAAACAAAGGGACTCACTTTAAGTGTTCGATAGTGATAGAACAGAATACAATCGTCAATGGAAATAATAATAATCAATGCAATCAAGTGCAAATGATGAGTACTGCTAGTAAGAACAATACAAAGAAAGCAGCTTCAGTTCAACAAACAAACAAAAAAACACAAATTATTCTTAATGTTCGTAATTCACGTATTATTTTGGATTCAAATTTGCTCAAGGCGATAAATTCGATTAGTGACAATGGTGTATCACAATTACAATTGATGTAGAAGAGTAATTAAGTAAGAGTGATTAATTGAGCAGAAATATTCTCAATGATTTTCATATTATGTTTGGATGTAGTTATAATTTTTACTATTCACTCCAATTTTCTCGAAATATTCAAGCAGAGTGCTTCATTATTTGTTTATTATTTCAACTGTCGAAGTTTCTTTTCAATACCTCATATGTCATCATTCAGTTATTAATCTGAAGAAATGGCTGATATATTATGGGTAGTTTATATTTTATATTTTATTTTGTTTCATCTATTTGATTAATGAAAGTAATGATTGATTGAATACTTATTTCAGTGGTGATAAAATTGGATGGCTGTCTTCATGCAGATGAATATAAAATAGAAAATTCATTGCTTTGAGAGAGTTAGGTGATTGAAACTTTAAATTGCGAAGATGTAATAACAATTAGATAATTAATTGGATTAATGTATAAAATTTCATATATCATTGTGTGAGTTAAGTTTAATTCAGGAAAGTTAAATTGAATTCAATGATTTGAATATAAAATGGAAGCGAACAAAATTTTCGGTTGTGCATTGATTATTAATTATAGATATTTATTTTTATTCTTCAACTGGTTAAAATTCGTAACATTATTCAATATCGTAAATACATTTCTCAAATTTTTTACTAAATACAATTTACTTTGATGCTTATAATTCTCCACGAGGTATTGGATTAGTTCTCAAAATTGGTGGCTCATAATTTCCACATTTTGGAAAACCTTCTGGAGTAGGTGGAAGATCAGAGTCTTCACCAACCCGGAATATCACACTCATACCGTTGTACAAATGCTGCAGAAAATGACAATGGTACAGCCACCATCCTGTAATAATTAATTTTTTTGTTTTAAATAAATGAATAGAAGAAATGGATCATCTAAAATTTCCAATACAAGAGCCATTGGAGTAAAATTAATTAGGAATTAGTATGTTTTACTTGAATTTCAAAATGGAAATGTGGAATGGAAATTACCAGGATTATCAGCGATAAACCGAATAATTATGTAACCTCCTGAAGGTACTGGAAAAGTATCTTTAACAGGTGGTGAATGACTGGTCGGTGGATAAACTTCTCTATCAAGTTTAAGAGCATTTGCTCTATTTTCATTTGTGATATTTACGCCTGTCAACAGTCCCTGACTCATCACATAAAAACCATATCCATGAAGATGAAATGGATGCGAAAGACCAAGTGGTACTGAAACATTTTACAAAATGAATTAATTAAATAATTGAAATTGTCATTTAACTAAATAACACTCGTGCAAGTGGTACATTTTTATAAAAAAGTATGAAGATGCCTACATATGTCTGTTACAATAATTTCCACCAGAGAATTCAATGGAATATTGATAAAATGAGAACAATGACAAACAGGAAGATTATCACAACGTGCTGGTAAATTGTTTGGATCTGGACATAAATAATCTTCTGCTATATCTTCAAGTTGACTTATTGGAGGTGAAGGTGGAAACATATTGGAAACGCCATCAACAATTGCAGCAACAGGTACATTACCAAATGGATCTGAAAAAGGAGTCAAAGTAATTTGCAATATTAAAATTATTTTATATTCAATAACTTCAATAAAATTTGATTGATCTATTTTCAATGTTGATGTTTGTTGGTGAGTGTTAAGAACTGGATTTTACCAACAAATCTTTGATAAGTATTCGGGCGATAAAGATCCGAAAAATTATAGTTGTGGAAGAAAAATGGCAGGAAGATTTGTAAATCAGGTGGTGAATTATAAATTCGTTTATGAATGTGGCCAAATGCTTTCAAGTTTTTTGTACAAACAACATTTGGAGTTGTTCCATTGCAGACGTCATTGAATGGATTAAAAATCTGTAAAACAATAAATGGGATTAATTATATAAATTATTTACTTTGCAGAAAGAGGAATCTCAATGTCTATGTTCGATTGAATGCAGAACAGACGAAATTTTAACTATTTACCACACCGCGAGGAAGTCCAGGATTAAATTGTGGTTGTGGGCTGGATGGTACAGTCAAATTAGATTCGACATAATGAAGAATTGCAAACTGCTGAACACTACGAGGAGCACAATTAGCACCCAAGCCACGTACTTGGATCCAGTAATTACCAACTGGTTGCTTTGCATTGAGTATAAAATCAACACGCTCTGCAGAAAATGAAGTGATTGTAGTAACTCGATGAGACTGAACATCTGTACCATCAACAGCAATTATAGTAACATTGTGATTTTCTATTTGTAATTCAACGGGACACAGAAGACTGCAAGCATTGACCATACGAATTCTGTATCGTTGACCTTGCCTGACATTAAAGACAGTAAGAGGAGTATTTGTATAATTTCCAGTTGCAGGATTCTAAAAAAAATAAAAAGGTGAGTGATAAAACTATGAAAAGTAGTTGGAAATAATAATTTTGATTAATTTATTTATTCTTACAAGCCACTGTCCTCGACCATTGATAAGAAAATTATCTGGATTTTGACCAACTGCATTGATACTGGTGCCAGGGAAATGATCCAATGCATTGTTATGCAACCAATCTTGGATAAATAAATGAGTATCAAAGTTATCATTATCGTAAAGGTGATGATGTTGATCATCCAAAAATGGTTCACGTACTACAAGCAAACCATCAACACCATCCAATTTATGAAGACCTGAATGACCATGCCAGAAAAATGTACCAGCATTTTGTGCTCTCCATTGATATCTGAATTTTGAACGTGCAGAAACAGGACATTGAGTGAGAAATGGCACTCCATCATAATGTTGCCAATCTTTTTGATAAATTCCATGCCAATGAATTGAAAGATGATTGCCAGGTACAATATTTATTATATCGACAATCACCATGTCACCTAGACAAATTTGTATTGATGGCCCTGGTAATTGTCTATTAGCAACAATTAAACCTGACACATCAGCACCATCAGCTAATATACATTGACAATCACTACTGAGTGATGTATTCGTGGTTGGCGTACATAATTCACAGGCACTGTAAAAGAATATCAATCAGTTTAATTAAGTCGTTATTTCTTTTGTGTCTTTCTTAGCATATTAATAATCAATTGATCACTTTAATTTTTTTTTCTAATCAGTCAATCAATCAATTTTCAGAACATTTGTTGGAAAGTGGCAAATTGTTAATTAATTGTCTACATCGATTAAATTTTGTGTATTTAAAATTAATTATAACTATTACAGTCATCCTCTTTAACATTCAAATCATCATTTGATTTCAAAATATTACCAATTAATATTTCTATATTCTTTCACATTTATAATTTTCTCTCTGAACATTTAGATTTGTTGATCATCTCGTAAGATTTTCAATCACATCAAACGATCTGAATATAAAATACAAAATTGAATAATAAATCAACAATTACCCTCCTAAAGTGTGATACGTTTCAAATGTCCATTTGTAATAACAATTTTTAGGTGGATGACCTCTCCTGCAAGGACGTGCACATTCTTCAGGAGTTGACAGAACTATTTGTTTCGATGGATTTGGACGTCTTTTACCAACTGTTGCTCCTTCAATATCACCATCATCATAGTCTGTGTAGTTTATTGTTCTCCATGACGCTGATACTTTCGAGTAAACTTTATACGAAGAAGTATAACTATCAACAGTGAATTGATTCAATCCAATCGATAACATGAAAATTAAATTTAAACGTTCCAACTGCATTGCGATAATTTTTTTATCAACTATACATCACTTCATATTGACTACTCTTTATATACATTGCGACAACAATGCTTTATTATTATTCAACGCCCAATTGTTCTCAGAGCCGTTGGATACCGCGCTCAATTTAGTCCTGTTTTTCAAGTCGTAAATGTAGGACCAGAAGTTATTTGTCATTAATTTTTATATACAAAATTCAATCATTACAAATTCTTCAAACTTATTCTGAATAATTCGAGAGCCATTTGGAATAATTAATTGTTTTTATAATACTTTATTGATTTTATTATCTAGCAAACATTGATGGATACAGAAATTTACATTTATTATTTATTAGTTCTCAATTATTTATAAAGAAAAAATTCAACGATCTATTTAATTTTCATGGATTATGGGTAATCAATTTATTTGTTCATTAATTGTTAATAATGAAGAATTAATCCAAATTTTAATTATGTCGATAATTTGTTTTTGCAGGTGGGATTTCTCTGGTTATCAATTCTTTGCAATTCTTCAGTTTGTCATTGAGAATAGGAGTCTAGAAAAAAAATTAAGGAGGAATATAAGAACAGATAAATAAATTGCGGAATTTATTTTGGTTCTGATTATAAATTATCACATTGGAACTTTCCATCGGTTCGATTTCATTTTGTTTCTGGTAATCCATGATTGTGTTATTTTTTATTTTCGGTCAGTGATTGAGATAAGCAATTAAAACAGAAGAAAAAAAAATAGATTACAATTTGGCTTTTGGTTTTCAATGTCTGTAATTATTTATTAACAAACAACAAACTTTTCAATTGATTTCTGAGTAGAAATAACAGATATTTATTTCTGGTTTACAATCAAATGTTTTTGCTTGCTGGTGATGAAGTAGGTGGCATTGGATGTATTGAAAGAGTTGCAATGATACCAAATTACTCTTGATAACATTCCCCTCTTTTATTCATCCACTTCTCTACTGAATGAATCATCCTTTCACACTAATCTTTCATACTTATCAATTGTATGCAGCCACTTCATCTGAAAGTTACTGATGAATTCAACTTGAATTTAGTTCTCAATTTTATTATATTTTCTTGATGTGTTTGTAGTTTGAAAAATTGACAACCTCTGCATTTTGAATAAGTCAATCATTTGTTGTCGTCATTGATATCGACATTTTGTGTCCATATGTTGGTGTGTCTTCATTGAATTCAGCAAATATTAAAGTTTACGATGGATCGTAAAGGCGACAGAGTAAAATTAATTAATTTCAATATATAAATTAATTGATGGACAATTAGAATTATTATCATTGAGTTATTTAATCTAATAATATTTTATTCATTTTTGATTTTAGGTTTTGGAATTTTGTAAAATATTTGAAGATATTCTAAAGTGTCCGGTGTGTGATAAAAAATTGAGTGGTGATGTTTACATGTGTGGATCAGGGCACAGTATTTGTAATAATTGTCAAAATAAAGGAACACAATGTACAAAATGTCATACACCGTATACGAAAATGAAAAATTTGCTGGTTCAAGAGTTGTTGTCAAAACTTGGTGGCATAAAGGTATGTAAATAAAGAATAAATAAATTATGTATTTATTATTCTGATTAAAATTGTGTGTTTTCAGATGGGCTTGATTGAATCAAATAATTCAAAGACACAATCGAAGCAAGATAAAATGTCATTGAGTGTTGATGATTCCACAAATACAAAAGGAAAACTGGCACCAAATAAATTCCGTTGTTGGATTATCAAAGACTGTGAATTTATTGGAAATTTAGTAGATGTGATTGGACACCTCAAAAGTGTTCATCCACTTGAATTTGAAGAGGTAGGATAATAAGTGATAAGATTTGAAAGAAGACGTCACGTTAAAAATACTCTCGTAAAGTAATGTCAAGTGATAACACAAATGATTTAAAATATCATTAAATTTATCGACAATTCTATTTTCACTCACATAATTATTGTTATTTTATTTCTATAAATTTCTCAGTGCTGAATAATAACACTGAAAATTAGATTTTTCTCATACTTTTAGTTCTCTAATAATTAAAGACAAAAAGATAAACAATAATGCGAAAGTTCTGGTAACTTCCTGTAATAAATTGTAACAACTTCATTTAAAACAATATAAAAATTTATGAAATTTATGCGACTTATCAACTTTTTGTTGCAGGATTCCAATGGACATTTACCTTATAAACAAACTTGGCAGATGAGTCTTTTCAAAGCGAATGTTTTGAATCGTGCATTAAAAATTGCAGATAATGGTGTATTCTACTTGAATATTTCAAAGAATGATAATGCTGAATTGAGCGCATGTATTCTCATGTGTGCTCGTAATTTAATTGCTTCACAGTTTTCATATAAAATTGAAATTGAATGCAATGACAAAAAATTATCTTACAATGGCCAGGTATAATATTATAAATTACTTAATTATAATTACTATCAATTATTCAATACTGTTAATACTAAAAATTGTCAGTAAGTCATATCCTAAAATTAATCTAATTGTTTCATTATTGTTCTCCAGGTTGAAAGTGCTCGTGTATCAAAAAATATTATGTTCGAATCCGACCACAAGTGTCTCTTTATAGATCGTAACGAGCCTTTATATTATGAACTGCAACAAAAATTACGTTTCAAATGTTCAATAATGATAAAAAAAGATGAATCTGCTGATACAACTACAAACTCCAACAACAATAAGAGTAATAATAATAATACTAATAATAATAATGACAAAAAGAAGAAAGAGAATGATCAGCAGTCAGGTGGTGGACAAAAGAAAAAAAATGATCAAAACAATCAATCAAAATCAAAAAATGATTCAAATGGAAAAAATACAGGAAGACAAAAATCAGGAATGGAAAAGAAAAATGCCCAAGAAAAAATGAACAAAGAATCAAATAAACAATTTATTGGAATTAATAGTCCTAGTTTTAAAAAAGAAAACAATAAGCAACATCAACATGCAATTAATTTGGTTACAAATAAAGATTTGGTAGATTTGAAGAGTTCAGCTAAAGTTGATAATGATCGATCTATGATGAATTATCAATCGAAAGCATCACTGAATAATATGAGGGATTTTTGTCATCCACCACAAGCTGTCTATCAGCCACCATACACATACAATCAATTTCCACCACAATCCAACCAATTATATCCTGATCTTGGAGGATGGGTAAATGCACCAGGACCAATTGCTAATTATTATCCACCGGTAATGAAACAGGAAATGGTTTATCAACGTAACGCTTATGTTAATCAACCACCACAATCGATTGATAACCATTTCCATGTTCCAACTATGCCAAGTGCACCTGAACTTGATGCTGGCCCATCAACAGTGAAGTCTGGCATCAGAGGACAAAGATCAAGTGATGTGAAAGAAGCTAAGGAAGAAGTTAACAAATGTCCCGTGTCATAATTCAATTTTGATAATTAATTAATCCATTTACCATGAGCTGCTTATTTTCTAATCAATCTAATTAAATTCTTGATTAATATGAATATCAATCAGTATACAAATTACATTAAATTATCATTTTATTCATATTGTTGTTGAGTTTTTAACTATTTTAAATAACATTTATATAACTGAAAAACTTTCAAAACAGAGTTATCGAAAATTTCCAACAATTCTGGTGACAAAAGAAAACATTTTGAACAAAGGGAAAAATCAATAGAAAACATTTAAGTGATGCGTTGATGGTGATTTTATCTTTGAATTGATAAGTCAATTCAAGATTGCTTATCTTACCACGATTCAATGAATGTTATTATAAATCAATTATTACTGTCAAAAGGTATTCCATCAATCTAATGCTATTGTATCTAATGTAGACCAACTGTATCTACGTATCAGATCTATACTATCAAATGAAAACGTGTCACTAAAGTCAAGAACAAGCAGAAAGCTTAGTATTTTTTCATTGTTTTCATGATTTTCAAAGTATATTCCAAATTTTGTGTATTATAAAATGGAAATCATTTATTTGGCATTGATATCACAACTTTTGCTCATTGTTGAATTCGATAACTCTTTCGCTAATGATCCTATGGATTTATTACCGGCAGCGTTAAGTAATTTGGGTGATTCTAATTATCCGTTTCAAGAAGGTATGATTGTCATATAAAACTTCTCTCACTGTCTAAAATGTATTTCTGAATTTTTTTATCCTCTCACATTTGAATTGTTCACTTAGATAAATATAATAACTTAAAGTGAGTTCATGTTCTGTATGTTCATAGGGTTTTGTAAAATTTTGAATGAAGAGATCAAAGCAACTATCTCACTCGATCTCTTAATGTGAACTGAATTATTGTCTCATTGGTACATTCTAGTAAAATTCATAATATTTGGACAATCCATTTGTTTTTTTAGCTGTTTTAAAATTATCCCAACCATCAAAAGCGCCAGATTATCTAAAAATGAAGATAATTGATACAGTCACCGATGGAGTAATTTCCCATGTAGATTTGAAACAGACACAACGAGTTTTAGCTAATGAACACTTACCAATATGGATTGAAAATGGTGCAGTAAATGCAGCTTCTCTGAATGATGAAACTGGTCAAGGATTGCAACGCGATTATGAAGTATTCAACAATAGTTAATTTGTCTTATTAAAATTAATATTGCCACATATATTTTTCAATGATTCATCAGTTGAATATCATGAAAATATTTCTGATAATTATAAATTCATCTTTCTTTCATTTCATAGGACTTATCAAGAATGAGATCATTTATTGATATGTGCAAACAGTCTTGAGCAACATCAAAATTAAACTGAATTCATAATTAAACAACATTTCATCCAGGTGATGCTGAAACTTGGCCAGTTCACAACCTACCAACAGCCTGAGACATTATCTTCAGCCATCTACTTCCATAGACGTCGTATATTTGTAAGTGATTATTAATAAACAATTGAAGTCTCAATCATAATTACCCGTTTTAAATATCAGAGATATTTTGTTTACAGGATGGTATGATTGGTCACAAATACGTAATTGATCTGCCTATTGAAAAAGTTCATTCAACTGAAGAAACGGTAATTCCGTTGGATCAATGGGGTGTATATCGTCGAGGGGGGAACCATGGACATGAAGTATTAGATTTTGATGACGGTTGGTTTCTTTTTCACAATTTTCCCCAAAGTGTTTTTTTCAAAAATTCTATCAGTTCTATTCATATATCACTCAAGGAATCATTCAGGATTATTTAAATGTTGAATTGATTTTCTGGACGTTCTCCAAGTTGGAATTAATTGAAAAACTGGAATAATTCGATTTTCAATTTTTAAGTTATGTTAAACAAAGATTTTTTGTTATAGATCCTTTATCAGGTGTGAATGATCAGAAACATCTGAAGACATTTGGAGGTCATTTGTACGATGGTTATCCAGAAGTGTTGGTGATTGTTGCGAGGGATGTGATAGATGGGCTGGTTGAAAAGTGAGTACAACAAAAGGAATTCGATGGTGATTAATAAATTAACATTTGAGGTTATGATGCATATAAATATGGAACTCTTTTTGTAATAATCAATATAATTCTTTTCTAGTGTACATGAACTTGATTGGTATACTACAGTAGTATCCTATGTGTTAACTTTATTCAATGGAGTTGATATGTTGTATTCGAATTTGAAAGAGACCAACATTCAAGTAAACCTTGCAGGAATCATCCTGGGGGTACTGATGATATTTTTTATTCGAATTAAAAGTAGTCTGAATGTAAGAATATGATTAAAAAGAGGTGTTTTATATTTTTAGGGTGTAGATTCATTCCTTTTTTTGGACAATTGTTATCATACTGAAACTAGAAATAATGGAAGCCCAAAATATAAGCTGTATGGTAGTTGTGTCAATAGGTTTTTCCGACGTTATTTAAGTACTCATAAAGAAAAAATTCCATTCGATTCCTATGATATTGTTATGTTTCTTACAAGGTAAGTTACGTTATCATCACTTTTGGGAATATTTTGTTAAAACTTGTACTGAGAAAAAAATTATTTTGGAATTCAAAATGAATTTTGTGATTGGATTGAAGTATAAATTTTATTTTTCATTTTTATAATTCGAGACGTTTTTATGATTGAATTATTTTCAGTCTTCTTTATAAAATGCTTTTTCACGTTGAAAGAATAATTTTGGTATTGGACACAAAAATATTGTAATTTTTAATTCAAGAATGACTTTTTCTTCATCAGTGCAATTTTTAAAATGATGTAATAATTGTTTTGTTGATTCACTAGCGAAGATATATACCCTGAGGTAGGTGGTGACATAGATAGACATGAAGATGCAATCGGAGAATCAGTTCAAGGTGATTATTATGAACATTATAATAATGACATGAAAATCTTCAGCAATTATTATTATTTAATGAAAAAAATAATCTACTTTTGCCATGACTAAATACGAATATTATCATTGAAGGAATTTCTAGTGTCAAGCTTGAGTTATACAAGAACCGAAAACACCATAATGAAATAATATTGGTTGGAACTATAACGAATTATGAACATATGGGAAGTTATCCGGTGATTGCACATGAAATGGCACATCTGTGAGATCATTATTTTAACATTATTAAACTTCATTCTAAACTATTGTTCGAAAATATAATTTTGTTAACATTATTTTATTGCAGAATGACTGTGCTACATGATAAGTCACCATTTTCAACGAATAATAGAAAATGTTGTTCAAGTATTATGAAACCAGCAGGAGGGTGGTGTAAAATTTGTATGAAATGGAGTCACACTACTGAAACGACTTTCAAATTTTTCTACAGGTGAATTTGTTACGTTATTATATTTTATTTTAAATTATTGGAGGTATAAACTATGTAAATGACGTAGTTCTTCATTTCGTTATGACATTTATTAAACGAAATGATAAAATTTCAAAAGAGAAATAGGTTTCATATGTAAGATGTTTATCTATCAATGTTTCTACTAGGACATCATAATTTATATCAGTTCTATTTCAGTTCTCCCAATTGTTGTGCATTTATCAATAAACCACAATCATTGAATCCAGCAGGACGACAAGTGAAATTGACAGCTGATGAACAATGTCAATGCTATGGGCATGCGCATGCAGTGAGTAGAAAATTTTTTACATTTTTCTTTCGTTTACTAATTTGCATTTGTTAATCTCTGTATTTTGATTGATTACAGAGGAAATTCGGGCACCTGCTCAATAATTTTTGCAGTAGGCGTTTACAATGTGAAGGTGTGGATGGCTCTTTTCACAATACGGTTATTCCTATGGATGGTACACCATGTAGTAATAATAAGGTAAAGAAATAATTATTGAAAAAATTTCCTCGATGTTGTGATTAATAAATAGACAAGTATCCATCATGGAGTTTATATTGTTGCAGGCATGTTACCAGGAGATTTGTCAAGCGTCTTAGTCTATTAGAATGATTGGGCAACAACAGATGAAATGAAAAAAAATTCCTACCATAGATTGTCAATAGTTTGCTAAACAGAGTCACTTGTTACAGAAAAATTTTCATAAACGAAATAAATATCAGAATATTATTGAAGTTATCTAAGAAGGCCCAACTAATTTTTCATATAAATAATGATCAATTGTAATGCAATAATTCTTATAGAAAATTGAGCAACATATAAGTTTATTAATATTGGTTGTGAGAAAGGTAATGATTGATTCAAAAAGTCACTCAATCGTTTCAATCATGTCAGTCACGTAATTTCGTTTCATTTTGCCGAATGAAAAAGGGTTTGGATCATTTTGAAGTGGAATCTATTCCTATGGCATAATGAATTTTGACATCAGGTCTTTCATTAATTTATTATTGGCAAAAAGAAGATAATGTATATGAAGCCAAAAGATGGATGGTGATAGATCTAGTGAGTGATAGGGATCATACTTGAAAGTAGAATTGAGGTCCAGTCTTGCCTGCTTAATTGGACTCCACTCTAAAAGACAATGAAGTGAAAATTAATCACAAGTTTGAACAATATTTTGTGACGAGTTTCTTATGGTCGGAGATGTTTGATAAGTTATTGATAATTGTAATATCAGGTACGACTGTATATTATTTCTGAAGCAGATAAATTCGTTATTGGATGAAAATGAATATCTCAAGAGTGTTCATAACAATGAAAAAATTACAAGGGCATAACTAAAAAAACTGTGAAATGTATTGTTAGCCGAATTGAAAACGAAGATATTAGATAAAATGAAAGTTCAATGTTTCTTATCGCAATTGGAATTACATCATCCTGGGTCCACTGGTTATTATACTACCATATGATGAATGTGTCACTTTTTGTCACTATTGTGTGTTCGCACATACTGGAATATGTAGAGTGAGGCATACAAAAATGATATCTAATCGAATGTCTGTTGAATCGACGAGGGAACAATCATTAACCAACTGTTAATGTACTTATCTGTATAGTCCAATTTGAATAGTCCAACATAGTTTCGATGGTAATGGAAATAAAAATATGAGAATATTATTCAAACATTTGAATAAAAAAATATTTTTAGTCGCGGGCTTAAACTGATAAAGTTTCTAGAACACCAGATTTTCATCGAAACATATTTTAGTTCTACTCTTCTCCTTCGACATGATTATTCTTTTAATAATATTGTTGTTACAATTTGTGTTGATGAAATGTGGAAATGTAATTACAAGACCACCATCAGCAACTCACCATCGTTTGCGTTTTGACTGCTGTAAGTGTTAAATTGATCAATTTTATTTTGTTCTTTATTAAGAAGAAGCCTCGTACGAAATGCTTGATTGATTCAATTTAGAGATTCTTCATCTAAACCACAGGTTTATAAATTATAATTTTCTTCATAAAGAAAATAAAACTTTTGATTTTCTATGAAATACTGTCGATGAACCAGAAAGAAAATTCAATACTTCTGAAGGGATATCAAAATTTATTGCAATTTGTCAGGATAAATTTCCTATCAGGATCACATTAAGATCCTTGATAGTTCAATAATTGATAAAAATGATGTTTAGAATTTTCAAATATTTCAATTAGGTTTTTCATTTCAATATCATCCCATAATTAGCATTTTCTCATTCTAATTAAAGTATCCCCATAAATTATTTACAACTATATTTTTACAATCATTCATTCTATATTCATTCGGACAGCTGTTCCACAGTCAGATTGTCCATCACTACCACCAGATCATCTCAAAATACGTATCAAACATCGATGTCGAGTGTTCCATCACATCAACTTGAAAAAGACAAAACGAGTCTTAGCAAATGAAAATTTGCCAATATGGATTATTAGCGATTCAGTAGATTTCGATTCTTTAGACACTGGGGATGGTCATGAACTACAACGGAATTATGAAGTATTTATTTATAGTATATGTTAGTAGATTATTACAATTTGCACAAATTAATAACATGAAATATTTACTTAGGTGATGAAACAATTGGGCGGATTCACTACATTTCATGAACCTGAAACGTCTTCAGCAGCTATTTACTTCCATAAACGTCGTGAATTTGTAAACAAATTCTCCTGATTGACAATTATAGATCAATCATCAGATATAAACAAACAAACAAAATGATAAATGACTGCAATTTTTTTCCAGGATGGTATGATTAATTATGAGTTCTTGATTCGGAAACTTCCTGTCAATAAAAATTGTCGTACAACTAAAACATTTCCACTAGGACGATCTGGTATTTATCGTCGACCAGATTATGTGAAACATGACGATGATTTTGTAATAGAAGGTTGGTTTATTTCATATTCTGTATATTGAAATTACTGACATATTTGTGGTAATCAATCTGAATTCATTTACCAGTTTCATTCACCTATAGCATCTTTCGATATAATTAAAATCATTATGATAATGCGGCATCTGTGTAAAATATTTCGTCAATACTTGATAATTTGAAAAACGAAAGAAATCAAGACGATTTATCAAAGTGATAGGAATACTTTACAAATTCAACTCAACTTTTTCAATCTTTTTCCAATTATTCATCCAGAATTTCGCACAAATCCAATGAGTTCTTCTTTTTTATTTGTCAGTAGTTAGCAATAATTTTCCCATCACTTATATCGATCACTTCATACACTTGAGTGAAAACAATCCTGGTAATAAATTGATGTCTTGAATATTTACCATTTTAACCATTCATGATAAAATCATCGGTATTAATTTTATTGTCTTCCTTAATAATTGGTTTTTAATTAAAATTATTTCTTTTAGATCCTGCATCAGGTGTAAATGATCAGGGACAAAGAAAAACATACGGAGGTCATTTATATGATGGTTATCCAGAAGTGTTGGTGATTGTATCTGCAGACGCAACAAAATTCTGGAATCAAACGTGAACTAAAAAAAAATAAATGAAATTAATATTCAAACGCTGCTACAAGCATTGAAACAAATAATCACTGTAAGACAATCATGTTTTTGTAACAGGAACTCAGAAGCGGATCAGTACACCACAGTAGTTTCCAATATATTAACATTATTTAATGGAATTGATATGTTATATTCAAAATTGAAGAAAACAAATATTCAGATAAACATTGCTGGAATTATTATCGAAGTTGTAAGTAGATAGATAATTTAAATAGTATCAATAGAAAGTTAAAAACATAATTATGAAATTTACCTATTTCTTTTTGAAATCAGGACGAAGGATCTTTTTCCTTTCTGTACGATTGTGATTACTCTGATACAGAAGCAAATGAAAGTTCCACATATCGATTGGATGGAGGATGCATCAACGGTCTCTTTCGACGTTACTTAGGTGCCCGCAAGGAAATAATTCCAATTGACTCTTATGATGTTGTAATATTCCTTACAAAGTGAGTTCTTTTTTAATTTTCATGTTATTTCATTTATTATTTACCATTTCAATGAGTAGTTGATATATCATTCAATCCTTCTGTTACTGTTTTGATAGAAAAGATATATTCCAAGTGCGATCTAAGCAAGGTATTGAACGAGTCTTTTTGCCTGCATATGGTGAGTGTCTGAAAAGTAAAGAGTCAATGATGAAGTAAATTGTGAATGTATTTTTCTTCATGAAAGAACATTTGTAATTATTTTTATGAAATGTTTATGGTTGTTATTGAAGGGATCTCCAGCGTTATGTATGAATTATATGAAAGTCGAAAACGTGACATTGAGACGATATTAGTTGGAACTATTTCAATTGTTGAACATATGGGAAGTTTTCCAACGATTGCACATGAAATAGCTCATTTGTGAGTTTAATTTTTTCATTAGAATTAAATTATTTGTGCAATGTTTGTCAATAACTTATCTTGATATTCATATATTTATTGCAGAATGACTGTGCTACATGATGCGCCACCATTTAGCACGAGTGATGGAGATTGTTGTGCAGGTGTTATGAAATCAATAGGACAATTTTGTGACAGATGTCTTTCATGGAGCGAATCTTCAGAGGAGTCTTTGCGATATTTTTTCAGGTAAACTTACAATATTGTTCAGTTGGTTTATGTCAGCATTTAATAAATTTTAACTATGATTTTATAGTTCTATTAATTGTTGTGGATTTATCAATGAGCCACGATCATTACATCCACCAGGTCGACATGAGTTGATAACAGCAGATGAACAATGTAAATGTTATGGACACAAGTCAGCGGTAAGTGCGAATAAATTATTCATTTAATTTCATACTATCAACTGCTATTTTAATAAATCGTTTAAAACTGGGTGATCGTTTCATTGTAGAGAGAATATGAAGCAATACCATATAGCTATTGTGACATGTATTTAGAATGTAATGGAGATAATGATGAATTCCATCGTACAGCAGTTCCTATGGATGGCACATTATGTGGTGATAATGAGGTGAAATAGTTATCTATAACTGTATTGAATACATTAAAATACGATGGTGGAATACACATTTATTGAATATTCTATTTAATTTTCAGGTTTGCTATCAAAGAACTTGTCAGGAGATTAAGATTTTTGAAACGATCCCATCATTGGATTGAAAATTTGTGATTTTTACTATCGCGAATATTGTTAGTGTTTGTGAATTAATATTCGCAGTCGCAGTAAATGGAGATAGTGATAATTAATTGAATGATTCTAGAAAATTCATGGGGTTAATTATATTATAGAATAAACAAAAGAATAAATGTAATGGTAGGCTTATTAGTTAGTTCTTTAATTTGGTATGATTTTTAATTATTAGAATATTTCAGTTATGGTTAGGAACAATTATTTTTGTGTGTAGTGAAATTCGAATTGAGTTAATTCTTCTACCGCTTTGGATTCATTTTTGTAAATTTGAAAAATTGTTTTTCATACTTTGTAAGATTGTAGAATTTAAAGTGTCACAGATGTTTAAATAGTGATAGACCTCACTGTAAACTATCAATTATTAAAAAACGATGATGATTCAAGTGAAACTCATTTTGGAAAAAAACATCAAATGTGATAAGATAAAATTGTAAAACACTTATCAATTGGCTGTTGTCAAGTTCGGTTGTCAAGACGGATTCAAAACTATTGTCCTATGATAATGTCTGGATATGCCTACAATATGACAGGCAAACACTGAGCTGGTGTCACTTGAAACATTTCCCTCCAATTGTAACCAACTCAAAGATTTGTAGAGAGAAGATATCTAATTAAAATATCATGTGTAGTTGTCATTGATATAATTCTTTTCTTATTGTGTCAAAATAAATGAAGCATTCAAAACAGAGTAATTATTTGACTCGGTATCGTGAGAAATTTTAAAAATTAAGTTGCTATAACAGTTATTGATGAAATAAAATAAATCTTTTGAGACTCTCACAGTAGCACTGCAGTTAAATTTGGATAATTTGATAACTTGATCAATTGTTAGTTTTCTTTTTTTGAAATGGGTAAAATTATTCAATTAATTCTGCTCTGCCAGTTTGTGTTGGCCAGAGGAATTCCTCCGGATTCATCATCGAATCATGGATGTCGTAAGTTAAATAAATTTTCAATATTTTCAACTCTTTAACGAATAAAATGGTCGAATAGGGTGCGTGGGAGATATATCAGGTGAAAAATGTACTATTTTCTTGAAGAAAAAATTTTTCTTCGGCATTCCAACTATTTGTTTGAAAGTTCAAATCAATTCGCCATAAGAAGTTTGAATCATGGAAATGATGACTAATGTTGGATTGAGATTTGTTTGTTGAAATGTAATTGCTGATTTATGTTTATAGCCATTCAGCAAGAGGAGTCTTTTTCAGAGGCTCTGGATTCTGTGAAGTTGGGGATAATCAGAGAAAGTGATTCGATTTTACATGTCAATCTAAAACGGACAACCAGAGTTTTGGCGAATGAAAATTTGCCAGTATGGATAATGGAACAAAAGGACACAGCTGCATTTACCAGTGACGATGAAAATCCTCCATTGACCCGTAATGATGAAGTAAATGAAAATAATATAGAAAGATACCCGAATGATTGAAATTGACGTCAATCTATCATACAATTTATTTGTTCAGGTGATGAAACAACTGGGTAAATTCACAATCTATCAAGAACCTGAAACTTCTTCAGCTGCTATTTATTTCCACAAACGTCGTGAATTTGTAAAAAATTTAAGATTAAAAATAGACAGGACATAAATTTAAAACAAAAGATATTAATCAGGATTTCATTATTTCTTTTCAGGATGGCATGATTGGTTATGAATTATTAATTCAGAAACTTCTTGTTGATAATCTTGATCCTACGAGGGAAACATTGATGGCGGTGGGTGGATTTGGCATAAATACTCGGCCAAACTTTGTGAGACATGATGATGCTGGTGATTTAGAAATAGATGGTTGGTTCAATTAAGTCTGCACTCTCTTGCAAGAATTTCGATTTCTGAATCTTCGATTTGAATCTTTTCAATAAGAATCAATGTAATAAGAACCCGGGCATGGATCCCCATTGAAATACACGAACATATCAGCAGTTTTTAGTAGACACTATGAATTTCTAAAGTTACAAAAAAAAAAAACACCAATGCGGTTCTGTCCAAAAAAAAGAGTGCTGAGGTGTTTTGATTATTCACATTCATTAGATAGTTTCCAAATACTTAGGAACATGCAAACTGTCTACATTTAATTCTTAATCTGTATGAATTATCAACACAACTAGATCAGCTGTGTATTCAATTGACTTACAGATAATTCGAATAACACCAACATTGATTTCGTTGGTATATTGATGATCTAAAAGTCTAATTATAGATCGATTGACGTCATGCAGTATCGTTAATCGTTGAAATTGATTATTACAGATCCGGAAGCAGATGTGGATGATCAGAAATTGATAAAGACATATGAAGGTCACCTTTACGAAGGCTATCTAGAAGTATTGGTCATAGTTTCATGGGATGTAGCAGAAGACTGGACTAAGAAGTGAGTATTATAATTAAAATAAAAACATTAATTTCATAGATGGAACAGAATTTTAATCAGCATCAAAACGTGATGATGAATTTATGACAGGATTAATTCTACACAGCATAACGATATTCCTTTTTGGCATATTGATGTCGTGATGTGAACTCAAATTTTGTTATTTTAATACCACGGAATTTATTTTGTAGTGTGGAGAAGGTTGATTATTACACCACAATAGTATCCCAAGTAATAACTTATTTCAATGGAGTCGATATGTTGTATTCCAAATTGAAAAAAACCAAAATCCAAATAAATATTGCAGGAATAGTTATAGCGAATGTGAGTATATAATTATTTTGAACGTATAAACATTACGTTAAAGTGCAAATATAATTTAACATGTCATTACCTCCTATAATCAGAATGAAAAATCATTGTACCTTTTGCGACGTTGTTATCATCCTGTTCGGTCAGAAACTGGACGACCTGGATATTGGATGGATGGGGGCTGTGTTAATTCACTTGTGCGATTCTATTTGCGAAATCACATGAAGGAAATTCCACAGGATTCTTATGACCTAGTCATTTTCCTCACAAGGTTTTTTATCTTAATATTCTGTTTAATGAAGAATAAACAACATTGTGTTAACGATTAATTAACTATTCGCTGAAATCCTTTATTCTAATCATTGTTTGATCTGGTAGGGAGGATCTTTTCAAGGGTTTCCATGATGCTGATGGAAATCAAATGCCATGGCTAACGCTAGGTAAAATTATGTAAACCGACGTGTATTTTTGTTAATGTTTCATAACTCTGTATTAATTATATCATTGCAGGAATTGCGAGCGGTATCGATGAGATATACGAATTCCGGAAATCTGGACAAGAAATAATATTAGTTGGCACTGTTACATCTAGAGAATATTTGGAAAATTATCCTATAATAGCACATGAAATGGCTCATTTGTTAGTTAATTTTTTTTCATCACGATGAATTTGTTTACTTTGTGTTTTTTTTGGATTGTTACACGAATATACAATTACAATTTGTAGGATGACTGTGAAACACGATCGACCAACATGTTTCACGCAAGAAGAAAAATGCTGTGGACATTTGATGAAAACTGTTGGAAAATATTGCAATAAATGTTTATCATGGAGTGAATGTTCTGAAGGGACATTCAATTTATTTTTCAGGTGAATTTGAATTCACTTTTGAATATCAATACAAAGACAAAACATTTCATATAAAATTTATAATTCTCATTCAAAATTCTATCCTATCATCATTATGATTTCAAAATTATGATGTTATAGTTCTCCGAATTGTTGCCAATTCATTAATAAACCAAGATCACTGAATCCACCAGGACCACATTTGTCGTTGACAGCGGATGAACAATGTCGATGTTATGGATATAAATCTTCAGTGAGTTAAAGATATTTTATTTGACTTATTCCGCGTATACTAACATGATGTTTACTTGACTTTTACATCTCTTCATTGTGTTATTCATAGCGACACCATCAAGAAGTCTTCAATAATTTCTGCCGTAAGGATCTACAATGTGTGGGAACAAATGGCCAATTTCATGAAATTTTATTACCCATGGATGGAACACCATGTCGCAACCAGAGGGTAAAAAATGTTTATATCAAATCTTTTTATGATTGATGATCCTTTGAAGAAGCATTCATTAGATTACTTATACTATTTGCAGGTATGCTGGCGAAAACGTTGCTCAAAACTTGAATCACCTGAAACAGCATTGTTGAATTCTCAGGAGTAGCTATGGAGTAACATCATTCATTTCAAGGAATGATTATTGCACATTGTAAATAAGATGTTAATGGATTTTCTGGGACGTTAATTCATTGATATTTTCACTGGTGCTTCCTATGAAATATCGTCGTTTGTAACTCGAATTTATATATACATGATAATATATATCAGGAGTGACTGTGTTTAATTCTATGCGTTCATATCTTCCACTCTATTTGAACATGTTCCAAAGAAACTTCGTACAAGCCATTCTCCAATTCAGTCCCTCATACAAATCTCATTTGACATCTGAATGATTCCTTCGTTAACTATTGAACAATTCACCTTTCGTACATTTACAATGTGGTGATATAAGATCTGGCGAGTGATAGGGATCATACTTGAAAGTAGAATTGAGATCCAGTCTTGGTGACTTAATTGGACTCCACTCTAAAAGGCAATGAATTGAAATTTTCAGATGAAACAATCAGTAACCAACTGTACTCATGTTCCACATGAATCGTTCAAAATAGTTCCGATGACATTGGAAGTAAAAATATCAGATGTATTCATATTCAGTCGACAGAACTAGAAAAATACCCCCAAATATCATGAGATACGATTGTATAAAACTTATTAATTGATTAGAGTTATAAATTTGCTCATGTTATTGTCCAATGAGAATAACTGGATATGTTCATAAGGTGACAGTCACACAACTGGGTTGGCATTTCTCGAAATATTTGGCTCGAATTGTGACCAACAACTCGAAGATTTGTAGGGTGGAGATGTTTAATTGAAATATCTTGTATATAATCTTTTGATATAATCTCATCAAGATATCAATGCTCAGGTATTCTTCATGGATTAATTCCAAGTTCGCACGAAGAAATTTTGTTCTGAATTGATTTTGATCTCTTGATCAAGTGGAGTAAGTCAATAATTCGTCTGTCATTGTCTTCCATCCAAAAAGAGTTCAAGTTATTCATCTTTATTTTATTGAATTACAGCTGGTATGAGTTTTGATTACATTGTCATATTTGTTTCAGGTCTGCTGGCAGAGGCGTTGTGAAAATATTGATTGACAAGTTGGCCCCATTATTAAAATGAAATTTACTGATTAAAATAATAAGTAATATGAGAACAGCTGGAAATGAACTATGAATTATTTGTAGAGTATAGAAATTACAGCTGTTTCAACCAAATCATATTTAATTTGAGAATTATCATTGATAATAAATGAAATAATCTATCATTAAAATAATTTTTTATGGTGGAAAGTTTCATGGTCACATATTGAATTTTTGTGACGTCTTTGTCTAACTTCATATCATAATCGTCGTTAAATGGATCA
Organism: Meteorus cinctellus; assembly: GCA_030523045.1. NCBI lineage: Eukaryota > Metazoa > Arthropoda > Insecta > Hymenoptera > Braconidae > Meteorus > Meteorus cinctellus. Next base: position 26,055 of record JAPYZF010000162.1, read on the forward strand.
GAGTGGGAACAATTTGTTTGTTCTAAGACAATATAAGAAGTAGGCGGGAATTAATGAAAATAATTTGGAATGATTTAAGCAACGAAAACGTCCCTAAAATGAATTTTTAGTTGAAAGTTATCAATAAGTCAATAGTCAACCGAACAGTTATGTTCCTAGAATATTCAAAGTCTACAAAAACCAATCATAACATGTAAAGTGATAGAACAACGTTAGACAGTATTAAATGAATAACGTGACGTTTATAATGTACAACCACTTGTGTCATACAAATACATTTGGTAAAATCGTTGGAAGGAAACGTTGAATTTTAGTATCTCACGATACTAACTGATCATAAAATTAATCAACAATACTTTAGTCATGATAACTTAAATAATTTAACGACTAGAAGCCGAGTTTCTGTGTGGACTTTTGACGAGGATTTTCTTCTATTTATGTGACAACGTCAATGCTGAGAATATTTATTTAATTTATTTTCTTTATTTATTTCCCAAAAAAATACATTTAGAATAACATTAATATATTTTCCAATAATGAATGTTATACATTTTATAATTTTGTGTCAATTTATATTTGTGTGTGATGCTTCGCAAAACAATTCTTATGAAAATTTAGCGTCATCAGATAACCCAACAAGTTTAGATCAAAAATGCAGTAAGTACATTATTCATTATGAGATTTATTCACCACCAGAGAAATTAAAATCACGACTATGACGAAAAAGAAATAACATTCCAACATTTCATATTAATAGATGTGAAGCGGTCAGACGAATCATCATCGCTTCCAGATCATGTCAAGCTAAATATAATTGAACACAATAATATGATTTTCCAAGTAAATTTGAAAAAAACAAAAAGAGTTTTGGCTAGTGAACATCTGCCAATATGGATCCTGCATGGAACAATTGATATCGATACTTTGGATGACAAAAATACTGATGACCTAGAACCGCATCACGAAGTAAGTAGAAAAGTTCACATGTAAATCAAAATAGTAAACTTTGAATAATGTGATTCTTCTAATCAGGCAATGGAGCAACTGGGTAGATTTACGATTTATCAAGATATCGAAACATCTTCAGCAGCGATTTACTTCCATAAACGCCGTCAATTTGTAATGACTATTAGCAATATTCCATAACTATCAACCAAACTGTTAAGCAAAAATTGTAGAAAAGATTGTTATGCATTTTTTTTCCAGGATGGAATGATAGGATATGATTTTCTGATTCACGAACTTTCTATTAACCAAATCCAGTCTAATGGAGAAGCATCAATTTTGTTAGATCAGACTGGTGTATATCGTCGACCAGGAACTAGTTCAGATGACAATGAAGATGAGGAAGATGGTGAGTTTATTTCTTGCAATATCAATGAATCATTAGTTCCCTCAATCATAAATGTCTCTATCAACATAAGCTTTGTAGAAACACCAGAAGGAATAATAAATCTGAATTAAATCAAGATACAACAATGATATCAATATTGTGCACCAGATACTCAAAGAATATCACAGCAATATTTTTTTTAATCTTCAATAACGTTGAATTGAACTTTACTGATATAGATCCTGAAGCAGGCGTTAATCATCAACGACATATGAAGACATATGGAGGCCTTGTATATGATGGATATCCAGAAGTATTAGTAATAGTTTCATGGGACATTGTAAAACAGTTGCGTCGCAGGTAAACATGACATTAAAAAAGGAAATTAACTCAAAAGGCTTAATGTAAGATTAATATAAAAATATATTCAATAGTGTTGCAGATGATCACTATACTACAATAATATCTTATATATTGACTTTATTCAATGGAATTGATATGCTCTATGCGAAATTGCAACAAACTAATATTCAGATAAACCTGGCTGGTATTATTATAGGACCAGTAGGTGTTTATTTATTTATAATAATGTTCCATTATCATGAATATATTATATGGGAATACATTATTATTTTCTTACAGGAGGCAGAATCATTTTATTTTTTGGATGAATGTTATCATTCAGTATCTACGGGAAGCGCATCATCAAAAACTAGGCTGGGTGGACGTTGTGCTAATTCATATCTTCAACGTTTTCTAAATGCTCGTAAAAGCAAAATACCTATTCAGTCTTATGACATTGCTGTCTTTCTAACAAGGTAATGAAGTTATGATAATGTTTAGTATGTAAATAATTAATTTATCAGTTTTAATTTGAATAATCTTTCAATGATAATATTTTGTATCAATCTGTATTGTTATTAGGCAAAAATTAGTGTTGGAGAACGATAGGAATTCTAAGAGCGACAAAACTGGTATTTTTATTCCTACTGTAGGTGAGAATGTTACAAGTGGTGGATTTGGAATATAATATTCAAATGGAATTAGTTTTTGGGAAATATTTGATATTAGTGTTCCAGTGTTAGATTGAATTATAACGAGCAATCAACTTAGAGACCTTTAGAAGATTTGGGATATTTTTTATGGGACCCTGATCTTACTCTTAATAAAATAAAAAACTTTTCTGTGATTGTCACTGGTTCTGAAAATTTATATTTGATGAATATTTTATTGGGAGCTTGGAAAAGTATAAAAATACAAATTGATTTGTTGCTTAGTAAGAATAGAAATTATGTGGAGAATAATAGTAAACTACATCATTGAAGTAAATTTAGTTTGGAAACTAATTTTATAATGAAGTTTTGATAACGAAATGTCTCTCATGTACTTTTTGATTATTTTCAAATTCTTCTAATTTATAAATTGGATATTTTCTCAGGAATCTCAGGTCGTATAAAAGATTTATATGAATGTCAAAAAGATGATGCTCTGTGTATATTGGTTGGATGTATATCAACTCGGAAATATTTAGGAAGTTACCCAATAATAGCTCATGAAATGGCACATTTGTAAGGCTATCATACCAATACGAATTAGTGAATTAAAAATATCATATCATTATCAAAATAAATGTTTATTTTGACATTCTAGGATGACTGTGAGCCATGATAAGCCAACATCTTCCAAAACGGATGGAAAATGTTGTAGACATCTTATGAAAACAAGTGGAGAATGGTGTGATCAATGTTTATCATGGAGTGACACTTCCGAAAAAACTTTCAATTTATTCTTCAGGTCTTTTGATCTTTCCATATTCAAACTGTAGAATAATTTTTGTTTGACTTGTTCTACAATTTTCTATCTCAACTTTGATGTTCCAGTTCCCCTAATTGTTGTATATTTATCAATGAACCACGATCATTATATCCACCTGGACAAAAACAGATGTTGACAGCAGATGATCAATGTCAATGTTATGGGTACAAGTCAGCGGTTAGTTAGAATTAAATTATACATTTGATTTAAACAATCAATGCCGCAATTGGTTGAATCATCAAAACTCATGAGGTATTTATTACAGAGAAAATATTTGAAAATTCCAAACATCTTTTGTGAGGTACATTTAAAATGTCAAAGAGCAAATGATGAACTGGACGATACAGTAATTCCAATGGATGGAACACCATGTGGCAAAAATAAGGTTCAATGACTTATATATATATTTATTCCCCTCATTTCTTTCTTTATATAAGAAAAAAACCTGAACAATTATTCAATCAATATCGAATACTGTTTTTAGGTTTGCTGGCAAACTAACTGTGATGAAGTTCAGGTTTTATGATAATCTGGTGATTAAAATCTCATGTTATTACTACAGTGATTACCATTGGTTATTCAGCTGTAATTGATTAATGCAATAAAACAATCATCATCACATCCAACTTTTATTATATCAATGAACTATAGGAGTTCATATGAAGCACAATTGGTGATGAAATTTGATATTGCAATCTCCATTTCTATTGCTAATGACAATGCCACATGTCACATTTGAGTGTTGTTTATTCAAGAACAATCATCTTCAGTTGCGATTTTTTTTCTTGATGGACTATGAAATAGTGTCTGCCAAGATTATATGTAGATCTTGATGACATTGCCCCGTAGAGATATCATATTAAGGAAATATCCCTAGCAAATTTAGTTAATGATAAAATTCCAACATAACTAACATAAATATTTCACGAATGAAATGTCTGTGGATTCCAAACTCATACACAATGGATAATTATTGGAACATCTGCTCCTGATATGGAAGTGCCGCTTGTACTCATAAATATTTTACTGGAGATTTGAATATTTATGGGAAGAAGTGGTGGGACAACTACTGCGTAGTACATGAGAGTAATAAATTCCTATTATCTTCAATACTTTCATATAACTGAAATAAATTTCAAGAAATAGATCAGAGAACGATTTCATCTGTGAGATATTGAATTGAATATTAATTTTTCACGTGAACATTGTGAAATACAAAGTAGGAAGAACTCCGTTGCTTATTATAGTAATTTTTTTATAATGGAATTCGTTTTTTTGGTTTTATTGTACCAGTTAGTTTTCATTAGTGTTGAAGGTAAACCGGACAATTCAACAAGTCCACCATCAGCAGGTGAGTGAATTTATACTTAACAAGATGCGAATAAAAATTTAAGATAACATCGGAAATAATCAATCAAAAAACATCGTCGAATAGATACCATCAGTAAATTAGGAATATTATTTTGGTGAATTTCTGCAATTGTAAATCTTCATATTTTCACAGCCGATTGTCATCGAGGTCACTCAACACTTCCACCTGATAATTTGAGATTGACAGTAACTAGTAATTGTCAAGTGGTTGCACATGTGAATTTGAAACAGGTGAAACGAGCATTAGCTAATGAACATTTACCAATATGGATTTTGCATGGTGTTATAAATATAAATGACATACTCAACGAGAATCCCCAAACTCTACAACGCAATAATGAGGTATGTACATTTCAGTGATTGTCATGTTTGCACATCGCATAAGTCAAAGTTTAGAATGAATTTGGTGTTTTATTTATTTAGGTGATGAAACAACTGGGTGATTTCACTACTTATCAAGAACCTGAAACTTCTTCGGCAGCTATTTACTTTCACAAGCATCGTGAATTTGTAAAGAAAATAAAATTGAAAATTTCTAATTATTGATCACAATTTTCATAAGATAAATAATGAATTGATTTTTGTTTCAGCATGGCATGATTGGCTATGAGTTTTTGATTAAAAAGCTTTCAATTGATAGCATTCATCCTGCGGAAGATAATTTACTCCTATTGGGACGACATGGTGTCTATCGTCGACGAAAATATAAAGGACATAGTCAGGATCATCTGCTAGTACAGGAAGGTTGGCTTTTTTTCTATTATTTTCTTCTCCAAAATTATTCAGAGGAGTTGAAATCTACAGAATATTGTGAATAATTCTGAAAAATATGAGAGAAAATAATCGTGTGGATAGTTGGTTGGATTTGGAATTGATGTTCATAGCACTTTTTATTGAAAAGTATAATTCGGAAATTTATCAAATTTAGAATTACTTTACTGAACTTTTATAATAGTGTCAAATGAGAAAGAATAATCATCCGATCAATAATACAGTGAAGTCAGGTGTTTCAATCAACCAAATTGAAATTCGGTTGTATTTCCATCTTCAATGATAGTTTGAACGATATGGTATTGGGCTCTTCTAGAAAAATACTTATTATGCTTCATTAACGATTGATAAATGAATTATTTAAACATTATGAATTGTAATACATCAACACAGACGCCCGTTCTGGTCTGAACGATCAAGCAAACTTGAAAACATATCAGAATCGAGAATACGATGGATATCCAGAAGTTTTAGTGATAGTCTCGTGGGATGTAGCAGAAATTTGGACTCAAGAGTAAGGACAAAAAATTAATTATCATTAACTCATTTTATATTTCGAATCTGTCGATAAAGTTTTACATTGCAATAAAAATAATTATTCCACAGCAGCAAACCAGCTGATCGATATGCAAGCATAGTATCCAATGTCTTAACTATGTTCAACGGTGTTGATATGTTGTATTCCAAATTGGAATATACAAAAATTCAAATTAATATCGCAGGAATTATTATTGGAATGGTGAGTGTAAATTTATGTTCTTCACATAATTGATATGAATTCATACAAGTACTTTCTGATTGAACGTTAAACACAATTTTTTATCTACATTAAGGAAGAAAATTCATTCTCATTCCTGGACAATTGCTATTGCTCTGTACATGGAAAAAATCAATTCTGGCTTGGCATTAAATGTGTTAGTTTACATCTTCGATCATATTTGTACACACAAAGAAAAACAATTCCGATTGATTCTTATGACTTTGCTATTTTTCTAACCAAGTGAGTATTTTACATATTCTTAATCGAATGCTTTATATATACCCTTATGATTCTTCATCATTTTCTGGTAATTATTTATTTCATTCTTGTTCTATTTTATCAGAGAAAATATTGTCGTGGAGCCCAGTATCCACTGCTCTACTCATACGCCTGGAAGTTTAATTCATGTACTTGGTAATGAATCAATGATATGATGAAAGCACGAAAAAAAAAAAATAGACAGATCTGTGTTGATTTAATTAAACAAATATACAAAATCAAATCTTCTATTGCAGAAGACATAAATATCATTAAATCCATGAAATCATCTAAATTGATCAACTTAGATCCAATTATTTCTTATCCGAATGTTGAATGAGAAATGTAATACCTTTATATTTTATTCGTATCGATTTATCACAGGGATGATGGAGGCTGCAGATAATTTATATCAATGTCATAGGATATATGAAGCTGTCATAATGACTGGAACCATTACAGTCACAGATAATTCGGAGAACTATCCTACAATTGCTCATGAAATGGCGCATTCGTAAGGTTTTTGAGTTATTAAACTTGGATGTATTGTTGAAACTTGATCAATACTCATTTGTATATTCAAAAATGCGTTGTAGAATGTCTGTGAAGCACGACAAACCACAATTCTTCACCCCTGATGGTAAATGTTGTGGGAATATCATGAAAACAGAAGGAGCTTGGTGTAGTAATTGCTTATCTTGGAGCGCAACGTCTCAAGCCTCTTTTTATTTATTCTTCAGGTAAATTACTTATCTCTATATACTCATAATTATCGAGGTGAATGAGAATAGAATTTTATTACAATATTATTTTCAACTATTGAATCTTTTTATTCGTACTCATTTTTGAAAGTTGGATTCATCTCGTAATATTAAAAGTTTGCAAATCAAATTCTTGATATTATTAACTTCTTATCCAATTTCTCTATTTCAGTTCACCTAATTGTTGTGCATTGATCAATAAACCACAATCATTGAATCCAGCAGGACGACAAGTGAAATTGACAGCTGATGAACAATGTCAATGCTATGGATATGAGTCTGCGGTAATTCAAACATGAAATATTTATTTCCGTTTTCTCGTACATTAATTTTACTCAATCGATATACCAGAATTTTGATGTGTTATTTATTACAGAGGCAGTATGAACAAGTGCCTGATATTTTCTGCAGTACACACTTACAATGTAAGAGTACGAATGATCAATTTCACAGTACAGTGATTCCTGTGGATGGAACACCATGTGGTACTAATAAGGTAAAATTTTAATATACTTCATAGTGTTCAATAACAACAAATTTAATTAATATTTCATGAGCTCCTCGCATGATTCTCAGGTTTGCTGGCAGAGGGATTGTGAGAATATTCAGATTTACAAAAATACTGATAACTCGAATGGGAAGTGATGGATTTGGTTGTCATCAGTGATCAACCTGCAATAGAATATCCGTTCATTCTTGTCTCACAGTGCATTAACACAATATAGTTTGGATAGTCATGGACGTCATTCTTTTGCGTGGAAAAATAGTAAAATAAGTTCCTCATCATTGTCAATTTGTCAGCTTGGAAATATTGTGTATAAAGTGGTGAAACAATATATGAAGATGTTCAGAGGGAATTAAAATCTTTGTCTAAATTAAATATCAGGTGTGAGACGCTAAAAAAATGAGTCCGTTCACTTTAGTATAACGAGAATGATTCATCATTTTCAATAACATTTGAATTGTGTCGATTGAATAATGAGTTGATAGTCTCCATTGTAAAAAATTAAACTTTCTACGAATTTTTCATCTTAATATTCAAGATAAATAAATAACTAATGAAAAAATTTTGACACTGTGTTAATTCTAGAGTATTCGAACATCATTTTCTCAACAAAATATTCTCAAAGAGATAAAAAATGTTATATTATCAGGTGGTACGAATAACTTTTTCCTCTATCTGGCAGATGAACAATCGTTTGGTTTGGTTTGTGTTCTGATAGTGTTCTTTGCTTGTATTAAACATCCATTCAATTACGAAAAGGAGATAAAATTGTACAGCAGGACGGGATGTTATAAAAGACGTGCTCTAACTATAATCGAACATTCGTACCGGTGTGATAAAAGATGAATATCTTTAGTAGGTTATCGATTTTTTCTTCAGAAATAAAGATCATTCATTTAATATTGATGACGGAGTTTGTCTTCATCAGAGGTGGTAATGAATTGTCTAATGCATTCACTAAATCATCAATGGGTGGAGAGTTTCGTGTATATGAATCTTGTGGTAAGTGACGAAACAATTATCTTTTTGATCTAATGAATTTCTCTGGATGACAAGATTGCTATTCCTACAAAGAAAAGCTACATCAGAAATGTAATATCCATGTTCACTAAACTCATTTTCAATGTTACAGTTAATCCTCAACAGGACTATCTTCCAACTTTGTTAGATCACTTAAAAATTGGGATAGTTCACGACCATCAAGTTATTCAACATGTCGATTTAATCCAAACTGGACGGGTTCTGGCTAATGGCAATTTACCAGTATGGATATTAAACGGTATAGTGGATACGAATACTTTATACATTGGAAATGGTGATGAATTAGAACTGAATAACGAGGTATATATGTAAAAGTTACATACAATCTCGAACACGTACATTATCAACGTTGAAATCAATGAATAAAATCAAAATGTATTCAGGTGATGAGCAGACTAGGTAAATTTACTCCTTATCAAGATGCCAAGACATCTTCAGCAGCTATCTACTTCCATAACCGTCGAAAATATGTAATGACTTATTGATTAATAATTTTTTAATAATTTTGAATTACTAAGCAAGAATATGAAGATCAGATACTGATTCGATTTTTTTCATTCTAGGATGGTATGATTGGCTATGAATTTTTCATTCGAAACCTTCCAATAAGCAGAATAGATGCTACGAAAGAAACATTTATTCCCTTGAATGATTATGGAGTTTATCGTAGGTCTGACTATGTTGGTCATAGCTTCGAAGTTGATGTTTCTGAAACAGGTTTAGTTATATTATATCAATTTTTGTGGAGTAATTTTGTATTTACTCTGTTCAACTTGCTGATAACTTTGATTTGAATTCAATTATCATAGTTGGAGAAGTAAATTATCAGGGGAATTTGAAAACTTATGGAGGTCGTGTCTACAGTGGCTATCCAGAAATATTAGTCATAGTTTCGTATGATGCACAAAAAGGCTTTGTCAAAAAGTAAGAATTGAATTTATAATTACTTTATTGTATTAATTTTAATATGATGGTATTTATTTTATAGGTTGAGTGAAGTTGACAAATACGTCAAGATAGTTTCTCATATATTAACGTTATTCAATGGTGTTGATATGTTATATTCAAAATTAAGGAATACAAATATCCAAATAAATATCGCTGGGATTATTATTGAAAAAGTGAGTGGATATTGGTTATCAATACAGAATGTATGAATGTGTAATGATAGTAATAGAAATTTTTTGTTTAGGAAAGAAATTCGTTGCGTTTCTTAGAACAATGTTTGCGTCTAAAAACTGGGAGGAACAATCGAGTAGCACAAAAGTGGCTGGGACCTTGCATCAATAGACTATTTACTCAATATTTGAATGTTCGTAAAGGAAAAATCCCTCTTGATTCTTATGATTCGGTTATCTATCTCACACGGTATGTTGATCCTTGAAAATTTCACGTCATTATCATAAAAAAACTATCAATCATTATCGAATTGAAATTATAAGTTCAATACTCTTTCAATTGTTCCATTGACTCGTGATGCTCAATCAGAAAAAAATTATTCAAACTAATTATGGATGATGCAACCAATCAAGATGGTACTTTTGTTAGTGTAAAAGGTAAGATAATAATGAATATTTGATTTGTGGAGAGACATTGATGAAATTATAATTTTTGTCTATAAAACTTTATGCATATTTTTGGATTTTATACAGGGACTGCGAGGTGTTCACTTGAATTATACAAAGCACGGATACATGGCAGAGAATTCATATTGGTGGCGTCTATTACATCAGCGACAAACTTTGGTGAATATCCAACGATTGCACATGAACTTGCTCACCAGTAAGATTATTTAGCAAACAATATTTTGATGATTGGAATCATTCCACGACCATTTAATGATTTATTTTCGTATATACCTTATAGTTTGAGTGTATTACATGACAATCCACCATTTTTTGAAGAAGATGGCTCTTGTTGTGGACATCTCATGAGACCAAATGCAAATGGATGTATCAATTGCTTATCCTGGAGTGAATCATCGGAAACAACTTTTTTATTATTCTTCAGGTAGATTTTGTTATGTTTTCATATTTAAGATTAAACATATAAACTAAACTTGATCGTTGTTCATTTGTCATGTGTGATATCAATATTTTTTACGCCAGTTCTCCTAACTGTTGTACATTTATCAATGAACCAACATCATTGCAACCACCGGGACGACGAAAGAAATTGACAGCTGATGAACAATGCCAATGCTATGGATATGAGTCTGCGGTAATGTTGCGATTTGATATTTAATTTTTACTTTAACTATGTTGATTCGAATTAGATGATTTTCATTTCAATATTTATGTTTTATTCAATGCAGAAGGAGTTTGATATTGTGCCTGGCAATTTTTGTCAGGTGAGATTACAATGTAAAGGTGCAGACAATGAGTTTCATGATACAGTTGTCCCTATGGATGGAACTCCATGCTTTGTTGACAAGGTTTAATGAATAGATTTTCACTCTTCATTTGTTTAACAATCAATTTGATGTAGATTGCAATAGTTCACATTATTTTTCAGTTTTGTTGGCAAATGAAATGCGAGGAAGTTCAGGCATTTACACATTTGGACTATGAAAATGAAGAGAACATGTGAAAGGTAATGGGATTGATGAAATTACCTTACTGAAAATCATTGCAATGGATTATATCGGTGTTGTTATTGAATTTGATTCTTCGTATTAGAAACTTTGGAAACATCATCAACTGCATTAGTATCAAATGAATCGCATTCAATTTTAAGGGAATTTCGTAAATATTTAGTGTTAATATACTACTGTAGGGAAAAATTGGTGATTCTCAGAGGATGTAATTGCTTCCTAAAGTGATTTAAGTTTTGTCATTTAAACGATTTTATTGAGGTATACGAAGTTGGATGATAAACATTCCCAATATCAATCACATACACAGTCAGTCGTAAAATTTATACAACAATGTGGTCATTCATCGTAGAGCACTGCTTACCAACATTGGTTTATTCAGATTGTTGCTGACAATCATTCAGCGCTGCAAAAAAATGTCACATATGCATTGATGGCTTTAAAATCATTTTTGCAAAAAAAAGAAAAAATAAAATGTTAGAAATGTTAGGAAGAAAAATTCTGATATCCATGAGAGAAATTCTAATTTGTTATCACAAATTAAAATGTTAAAACCAGTTGTTTCTATATCTATCGAATGGTTTAAGGTTTTTGTAATATTTTTTTGTGATATCATGGTAATCGAAAGTTTTCAGAGATGATCGGGAATATTCACAGAGCTCGTGTACTCTACTGAAATAATTGTGATAATATTGAATGAATCTAGCGACAATTATATTCAGTTACACTGAGTGTATCACTAATTTATTCACGCATAGATGCCTTGTTTATTCTTCTGTTTATTATGTTGTACTATCACTCACAAGGCTGTTGCCCATGTGTGTAAATAAATCGTTTGATCATCTAATAATTGTCATTTCAATAAGAATAAATCTATATCTGATCACGAATCAATGCTTTGCATCTTCTTGCGATTTTCATTGATTTCCTGAAGCTACATAAGACAGGCAGTTAATTGCATATTTTCATAGACATTGCAAGCTGAATGTGGAATACTATTAGTTCCTTTCATTATGTAACAGGATGAAAACACCTGCAAGATTTATGGATGTAACTTTCGATTTTCCTGAATGGAAATTACAGGTCCTCAACTATCGATAAGCGCACTGTTATTAATCTGCGGGTAAATTGCCCACCAGAATTTCTGATCATAAATATTATAAAGGTTATATAACAAACGTTTACAGAAATAATTAATCAGGCCTACCTAAGAATCACGCTGTTACAGATAATTGCTTTCACTACTGCCGAAACAGGAATTCAAGTCGTTGACCAATGACTCATGAGTGGATGAATGTAGGATGAAATAAGAAAAATTTACTCTTGGAATGATTGATGTGGTTTTCAGATTAATAAAAAAATATTCAGCAGAACTCAGTAATTTGTGATTAATTATAATAATCCAAAATATTTTCTATGGCTGAATTATTTTTACTTCATAATGAAAATGGAAAAATTCCACACTAAACGATTTATTGGTTTTACGACAGAGGCGCGATGCTGATGCAATCGCACAGATTTCGAACCATACCAAGTCATAAATGAATAATAAATTTTTATGGTGATTAATGACGATGTGGATTAGAGTTTTTCTTGAAATTCAATTTAATTTGAATATTATGAAATCTATTTTAGAATATTCTTGCAAATTTCAATATGAACATGTTGCGCAACTGGAGTCTGGACAATTTTTATCAAATTTAAATTCGATTAGACAATGCCAATACATAAAACATTAATAATGTTAGAATATGCTATTTCATGTTTATATAGTACACTTATTATTCCGATTTCATGGAAATGTACGTCGATAACACAGAAATCATCGCTTAAAATTCAAATTCAATGATAAGAATACCGAATTACACCTAATCAATCGATTTGAGAACAAACATTGCAACGATACACGGGAACTTTATAAGACAAGTGTTCCCAAAGATTTTTCAGCACTTTCTATAATATCAATTCTTGCATTAGTCGTTTGCAGGAATTAATTTCATAGCAAAATTCTGATTGAGTACGATCATTCAACTCTTCAAAATGAATATTTTTTATGTGATATTAATGTCATCATTCCTATTTGTCGAGGGGGGAAATATTTTTTCAAGTGATACTACAACATCACCACCATTAAGCGAACATGGTGATTGTGGTAAGCTTGCAATTAGTTATTCCTCTCATTTATCATTGATCACTCCGATCATGTGGTTTGATGAAGTTGAGGTTTCAGACTTGATAATTATCAAATTGGATGGTTCAATAAATACAAAATGTTTCTCAAGTTTTTTTATTTACATGCAATTTCATTTGTATTTTCAGTAGGTCAACATCATTCACTCAATCCAATTAGTTCATTGGATCATGTCAAAATGAAAATTCTGAAAGACCAGAAAGTAATTGCTCGTGTGGATTTGAAGCCAACTAAACGAGCTTTGGCCAATGAACATTTGCCAGTATGGTTTTCAAAAACGATTGTAGATAAAGAGTCTATATATAATGAAGACGAGCAAAGTTTAGAACGTGACAATCAAGTGAGTAAAAGCTATTTACATGAGAGTTTATTGGAAATCAATCTCAATAATGAACATCACACATTGATCAGGTGATGGAGCAATTGGGTAAGTTCATAACATATCAAGATGCCAAAACCTCATCAGCTGCTATCTACTTTCATGAACAACGTGGATTGGTAATGGTTTCAAAATAAATAATATCATATTAAAAATTGAACTTGCACAAATTGCACAATTAATGTGTTATTCCTTTTTCAGGATGGCATAATTGGTTATGATCTTTTAATCCAAAAACTTTCAATCGACAATTTTTGTCCAATGGTGGAGGCATCGATTCTGCTTGATGAAGATGGTGTTTATAATCGACTAGGATATAAAGGACATGAATTTGTTTTTCAAGATAACACGAAAGGTTTGAGCAGTCTCTATCAATTCTTTTGTTACTAATTGATAGATAATCGCGACGATCTACTTTAATGTTCTAAATTGGACTTGGTGTAGATCCTGGAGCAGGTGTAAACTATCAGAAACACTTAAGGACATATGGAAGTCATGTATACAATGGATACCCAGAGGTATTGGTGATAATATCAACAGATGTAGCTGAAGACTGGACTGGCAGGTGAATATAATATTAAAATTGATTAATTAATTTGCTTGTAACCAGTAACTAGAGACAAAAGTTTTTGTGTGTCATTAATTCTACTTATTTTACAGTTTAAAAGAATCTGAGCGGCACACTGCAATAGTGTCTCATGTATTGACGCTTTTCAATGCAATTGATATGTTGTATTCAAAATTGAAGAGAACTAACATTCAAATAAACCTTGCTGGAATTATTATTGAAGTGAGTGATCATGGGATTAAATTAAAATTTATTAAGTGACATCATTGGTAGTATAATTAAATATAATTCTATTAGATACTAAATCAATCTACGAAAGAGTTTTGATAGTTTTTATGTTGCATGACTATTATCACTGTTAAATGAAAGTAGTGAATGTCATACAATGAGCCTATCAGTGCTTTTCATTAATGACTGCCTGAAGTTTTAGAGATAATTATTAATTTCTTCTTTTCGTGTGGAGTTAATTAAAGTCATATATTTTTATTCTCATTAGGATGAACACTCGTTTAAATTTTTGGATGACTGTTATTATTCTGGTGAAACTGAAGGTGGACGAATTCCATATAAGCTAGAGGGAAGCTGTAATAATGCTCTTCTTCGAACGTATTTGTATGCACTAAGGAAAACAATTCCAATTGATTCTTATGATATGGCTATTCATCTAACGAGGTATGTTTCGATATTATTTATTTTATGGATCATTTATTGACTTCTGGTTAGTATTAATCATCTTTTTATTGATACTGCTGTTCTCTTTCTTTTCATGGTGAAATGACAATGCAGAGATCATTTGTATTCGATAATTTCAGAACCTATTGAGAATAATGAGATTGAAGTCGTGGACGTTCCACTTGGTAAGGATATCATCATAATGGTGAATGTTTAATTTCTCTTGCTGGAATTTTTATTGAAACAAAGTGATTACATGGTGTTGAGTAAGAGCATTGCTGTCATGGTGTCTTATAGATAAACAGTTTGAAGAAATTTCTTTCTTTAGAACACATCATTTTTAATGAAAATTTGGTTTTTGCTTTATTGAAACATTTGTGGAATGTAAAAAGTAACAATTATTCAGTTTTGTGTTTTTATTTTGGATTTTACTTAATTATGTTGCTTGACTGATATGTCCCATCGTTATCTTCTCATTGTGGATATCATTTTTTATTGTAGTGGGCATCTCGCATTTACAGCCAGAATTATTCAAATCACGATCGATAGAAGACGAGTCGATACTTATTGCAACAATAAATTATCCAAACTATTTAGAGAATTATCCGACAATTGCACATGAAATGGCTCATCTGTAAGATTTATTTGATACAAATTTGTCTTTTTGGTTTTATGTATTGTATTTTATAAATAATTATTCACATTGTTGTATAATAATTGTAGAATGACTGTGAACCATGATAAAACACCATTTTTCAATCGTGATTTTTCATGCTGCGGACATATAATGAAAACAATTGGAGGATATTGCGAACATTGTTTATCATGGAGTGACATTTCTGAGGAGACTTTTTATTTATTCTTCAGGTAAATTTCATGATTTATCATATTGAAAATAATGAAATGAAATGAAAATAATTTTTATACAATCATAATATATAATTCATCGTTCGTTCAATCAGTGAATTTGAATTCAAATGATTCTAGACTGAACGTTGTAATTTTTTTATCTTATATTCTAGTTCACCTAATTGCTGTACATTTATAAATGTTCCACGGTCACTATATCCAATGGGAAGACGAGAAGTATTGACTGCTGACGAACAATGTCGATGCTATGGATATGAGTCTGCAGTGAGTTGGAGATAATTTTTCCATAAATTTGTCTTTCCATTAGTTTTCATCATTTCAATTTGCAAAATTTCGATGTTTTTGCAGAAAGGATATAATGAAGGTCTAAATAACTTCTGCCAGTCAAAGTTAAAATGTAAAGGGATGATGAATACATTTTTCGATGTTATGATTCCAATGGATGGTACTCCATGTGGTGATAACAAGGTTGTGAAAAAGTCTATAAAACGTGTTACAATAGACAATGATTAATTGGTCGATGTGTTAGTAAACAATTTTGAATTTTTGTAGGTTTGCTGGTTGAATCTTTGTGAAGGGACTGAAATCGAAAAAGTACTTGCTTCATGGGAGTAGAAGATAGTTGTGATGATGAGCTGATATATCACATTGAATAAAAGTTGAATTGGATGTTCGTCAATATTTCAATCAAATTCATTGTTCACATTTAAACACAAAACGATTTGCGATTTATTTCATTCAATTCTCATTATGAAAACTTTATAATCAATTATTGAAACTTGCTTTTTTCCAAGTTGAAGAGTTTCCAACTTATAAAGCATCTCGATTGTTGTTTTAAATTGGATCAAAAATATTTGAAGACTTTTACATTTTATTCTTGTAAACAAAAGAAGTTTTTTGTTGATTATGATTTTCTATCGACAAATTCTACCCTGTTAATTTGCGTTCTATCGTTTTATTGATGTCCTAAAATTTATATGAGTCTGATTGGAACAATATTAATCATTTACAATTATACTAATACTCATTATTTCAATTTTCGAAAACATTTTCCTGTCCTTGAAAATATTTGATGTGTACAACATTCGTCTTATCAGCTCTGTCAATTTTCTTACATCAACCTGTGTCAACATAGATAGGATAAACAAACAACACAATACAAATATAAAAAATTAGGCAATGAAAAATAGTTCATTTCAATGTGGTGACTTACATTTGTACGAGTCACATTTCTGGATAGACATTAATGACTAAAATCTACTGTTCTACTTATTCACATTGCGATTTATCATTTGAATTGGATTGTTGGAAAGATTCATTACATTCAAGTGATGAAACACAAGAGTAAACCAAAACTACATATAATTTTCAAGATGAATTTAATTCCTTTGATATTATTGATCAATTATGCATTTGTCAAAGGAGTTTTAATCCATGATGAATTCGACGAATCACTGTCAAGAAATCGAAATTGCAGTAAGTAGCAATAATATTTTTCTGTTCATGTACCTAATTACGACTATACTTTCGAAATTTATGTAACTATTAAGATCAATACTTGATTTGAAATACAAATTTAGTTGAAATTGTTTTTGGTTGAACATTGGAATGAGCATTAGAAAAATTTAATAATGAAATTGTTTCATCTATACCTGATTGAATGAACAGAGAGAAATTCTATATTTTTAGTTTATAAACAAAACATTCTTTTGTATCTGACAAAAATTTATTTAATAACGTTTGATCGTGCTGAAAGTGAATGTTAGTCTTTATAAATACAAAAAAAAAAATATTATTCATGTGTTGCTCTAACAGAAGTTTAACGATATTCAATTGATGTTCGTAGATTTCCGCAGTTCAGTTAATTCATTATCACTTCCACATGAAGTTAAATTCGCGATAGTTAGTAACGGTGATGTCATATCCAATGTGAACTTACAACAAACAAATCGAGTTTTGGCTAACGAACATTTACCAATATGGATATCCACTGATATGATACCTCCCAGTGCTTTGTTCGATGAGAATCATTCCGGATTAAAACGCAATTATCAAGTATGTAAAAATGATTTAAGCAAATGAATCTGAATAGTTAATGTAAACGAATTAATAAATTTGTTTGAACAGGTGATGAGATTATTAGGTAAATTCACAACATATCACGATCTTGAAACGTCATCAGCAGCCATTTACTTCCATGAACGACGTGAATTTGTAATACTCCTATTGAAAAAACTACGCAATTCTATCAATAAAAAATACCCCAAGCAGATGAAATATTATTTTGTTCCAGGATGGCATGATTGATTATGAATATTTAATACATAAATTATCAATCAATGATATTGATCCTACCGAAGAGACACTTTTCTTATTAAATCGATTTGGTGTTTACCGTCGACAAAAATATCAAGGAAATAAATGTGATCCTGAGACAGAGGTAGCAGGTGGGTTCAATAAAACCAAACTTTTGATTTTTGTAATATTAATTATACTATTTAAATTAAAAATTGATTGTTATGTAGATATAGATCCTGATTCTGGTGTGAATTATCAGAAACATATGACGACATATAACAGCCGTTTATATGATGGTTTTCCAGAAGTATTAGTCATAGTCTCATGGGACGTATCAGAAGATTGGACTAAAAAGTGAGTGAGAAAACTTATAAATTATTTTACAAAAGCGATTATATAAAATGGTGATTTCTTCACAGATTTTAATCATGAAATATTCATCATCACAATGTTTTCATAATCATTCGTGAATTCTTCATTTAATTACACTGTTACAATATAAATTCAATTATTCTACAGTGCAGTAAATGACGCTGAATGTTACACCACAATAGTATCACATGTACTAACTTTATTCAATGGCGTTGACATGTTGTATTCCAAATTAAAGAACACGAATATTCAGATAAATATAGCTGGAATTATCATCGAAGTGAGTGAACAGTTTGATATGTTAGTAGTATGAATAGACACAACAAATAGTTAATATTTATCAATTTACAATTAGAAAGAAGGATCATTTTTATTTATGGAGAATTGTTATGACTACAAAATTACACAGACTAAACGTCGTGAATACAGACTGGATGGTGAATGTGTCAATTTTCTTATTCGAAAGTATATTTATGCTCGAAGGAAGAAGATTCCTGTTGATTCTTATGATATTGTTATTTTTCTCACCAAGTAAGATTTCATGATATTCGTAACATAAAAAGATTATTTATAATTATTGATATGAATAATTAATTTAATAATATCTTTTCTTCATTACTGTTTCATATTGTGTTATTAGAGAAGAATTATTTGCAAAAGAAAGTGGCGAGTCTTCTGGTGCTGCATTGGGTAAAGACAATGTTGATGAAGTGATATGACCATGTTAGAGCATAAGGATTTTATTAACTTATAATGTTTATATTTATTGTTGACTGTGTAGGAATCTCCACTGTAGTGAAGGACTTTTATTTGTTGCGGAAGAAGGATATAGATTCTATATTAGTTGGAACAGTCACTATTACAGATTATGTTGAAAATTATCCAACAATTGCACATGAAATGGCGCACTTGTAAGAATTTACTTGATAACTTTTTTTATTATGTAAAATTTTTGAAGTTTCTTAGCTGATTATATTTATTTGTTGTAGAATGACTGTAAATCATGATATGCCACAGTTTTTCACTCATAATGGTGAATGTTCTGGAAAATTGATGAAAACTGGTGGTGAATGGTGTGGGAAATGTTTATCGTGGAGTGAAACTTCTGAAGCAACTTTTAAATTATTTTTCAGGCAGGATTGTCATGTTTTGATTCATTTCACGAGAATGATGAGGATTAGTTGGATTGAATTCATAATATTTGTTTCCTTTTGTTCCTCATAATATAATTCTTGGTTTGATTTCATTCCAGTTCACCGAATTGTTGTACATTTATCAATAAGCCTCGATCATTGAATCCATCAGAACGACGAATAATGTTGACAGCTGATGAACAATGCCAATGCTATGGATATAAGTCTGCTGTAAGTTGAAGACAAATGAGGAAAAGTTGGATTTTTATATTTGAGAATAGTAGAAACTATTTTTTTTTAATATTTTGTTGTTTTGTGACATTCGAACTGACTTAATTTTTCAAAATACAATTTGATAGTTATTTTCTATGCTGAATATAAAAACTTTTCTGCTCGTTATCATCTGCTTAACTCTTTTTGATTGCAGATTAAGTTCCCTAATATTCTGAATGGTTTTTGTAATGCTAAGTTACAATGTGAAGGAGCACATGGTGAATTTCATCGTACAGTAATTCCCATGGATGGAACACCATGTCAGCAGAATAAGGTCATGCTAAATTAATGTAAATATCTTAATTGATAATCATTAATCTAAATAGTATTGATCAAATATTTCATTTTATTTGCAGGTTTGCTGGCAGAGACGCTGTCTAAAGATTCGAATTCCTAAAGAATCATTTTCTTTGACAGCAAATAATAAGAAACCATAATGAAGGTTTCAAATAAGCTTTGCAAGTGAATTTCGTTTCTTTTCCTCTATTTGAGTAGAACGAGAAAAAAAATCAACATTTGGAGATTAACCATCGAATTACATTCGAGAAAATGCAAATGAAGGATATAACGATGTCTATGAAAAACGTAAAATGTCTGTGTATTATAAAGACGAAAAACTAATGAATATTTTGATAGTCAAATAAGAATCTCATTGCCGCGTTCAACAATAAATTATTCTATACTATTCGAATTTCTTTCGTATAATAAAGTATTTACATATTCTTCAAACATTTGAAGTTCATTTGTATTGATAGCAGATACGATTGTGTTTCGCTGTCTGGTAAAATAATCATCACCAAATGCCATCTACCACTTCTACCGCCACATGTTAGTTCTAACTTTTTAGTTCGGAATAATATCCTCACGATAGCTCAAAGAAATTCAATATCTGAGGTCATATAAAAGCCCTTCGTGCATAATTACGTTTATAAGATGAATTATTTATATTTGGTTTTATTGTGTCAATTTTTGATCCTACGAGTCCAAGCTGGACTTTTTGAACCACCTCCGGAATCATCAACGTATAAACCTTTACGTCAGCCAGGACAAAAATGTAGTAAGTTTTAATACTATAGAAATTATTTCATTTATGTATAAGGAATTGATTACTCTTATGGAAATTTGTTTTGAATGTTTGTATGGCTTTCATTCTAGATAACAAAATTTATTAAATTTTGACGAGGTAAAGTGTAGCATAGTGATAAATTTGGATAAAATTAATTGCAATAATTTAAATTATATTATCCAAATTGTAAACATAAATCAACTAATTTATTAATTGATATTTTATATTTTCAGATGATTTACCAACAGGAAAAAAAACACTGCCATTAGATAATGTAAAACTGAAAATAATGAATCAGTGTAAAGTAGTTTCGCGTGTGAATTTAAAACAAAAAAAACGAGTCTTGGCAAATCAACATTTACCTGTATGGATTTCAAGGGAATATGTGGATGCCGATTCTCTATATAATAAAAATAATGTCGGCCTGGAACGTGATTACGAAGTGCGTATAAAAATTCTTTACACAGGTAAATGATGTATCATGACGTCAATGGTTGTTCATTAGTAAAAATTATTTGATTAGGTGATGGAGCAGCTGGGCGAATTTACAACGTATCATGATATTGAAACATCATCAGCGGCCATTTACTTTCATAAACGTCGAGAATTTGTAATATTAACATATTTAAAAATTATTCATCATTATAACAAATTTAGTTTATGATGAATTAGAAAAATAATTTATCGATGGTTTTTTTTCTTCTCAGGATGGCATGATTGGCTATAAATATTTAATACAGGAACTTTCAATTGATGGAATCAATCCTACGAGTGAAACTTTAGTAAAGTTAAATCGATATGGTGTTAACAGTAGACCAGATTATACAGAACATAAGAATGATTGTATGGAAGTAGAGGAAGGTTAGTCAACTGCAATTTAATTGTAAAACAGTCATGAATAATTTATATTACTTTGTCAATAAGTTAAATATGATTTCACACATAATACAATCATTCATACATTTTTTAAAATTATTTAGAGAATTATTTCAAAATTTATTGATACAGACCCTCAGGCAGGAGTGAATTATCAGCAAAATAAGCAGACATATGAAGGTCATGTGTATGATGCTTATCCAGAAGTATTAGTGATAGTTTCATCAAGTGTATTTAACGATTGGATTCGCAAGTAAAATCACTTGAATCAACTTAAATTTCTTTCATTCAAAAAATGCTCTAGCTAAATTATTAATGCTATATATAATTATCTCCATTTTACAGGTTAAATAGAAAAGATTGGTACACTTCAGCAGTTTCCCATGTGTTGACTTTATTCAATGGAATTGATATGCTGTTTTCTAAATTGAAGGAAACAAATATTCAAATAAATATTGCAGGAATTATTATTGAAGTAGGGTCAAACATTACAATTAGATTTATTTTTATAGTTATTTGACTTGTTCATTAACTCTATTTATCTATTTTGATTTATATCCAGGAAGAAGATTCATTTTTATTCTTGGAACTGTGTTATTTTTCTGAAGATACAACAGATAAAAGTTCTGATTATAAACTAAATGGAGAATGTGTTAATTCTCATCTTCGAACGTATTTGTATGGTCGCGAGGAAAAGTTTCCTAGAGATTCTTACGATCTCGTTGTTTACCTTACTACGTACGTTGTCATAATATTTATTAATGCAGATAATTTACAATATTCTTTATCACTTTAACTTTTATTTTTATTAAGAGTTTTCTTTGTTTTTCATTGTGTTATATTATTAGAGAACAAATATACCTGCCACCACAGAACGGACAAACTGATGAAGAACCTGAACTTATAGTTGGTAAGAACTTGATGACTAAAATCAAATTCAATTCAGAATTTATCACATTATGGTTTGTTTATTGTATAAAAATCTATTGACGTTTATCAGTTGTTAATATTTTTATATCATTCCAGGAATCTCAGGTATGGTCGTAGACCTGTATGAATCTCGAGTTCACGATGTAGAAGCAATACTGCTTGGAACCATCACGTATAAAAATTATTTGGATAATTATCCAACGATTACACATGAAATAGCTCATTTGTAAGATTCTACTTGAGAAAAAAACATTCTGATTCATTGTGAATGTTGTTATTGACTCGAACATTTTTATCTACATTGCAGAATGACTGTGATGCATGATAAGATACCATTTTTCACGAATGATGGAAAGTGTCTTGGTAAAATATTGAAAACAAGTGGAGGATGGTGTGATAATTGTTTATCATGGAGTGAAATTTCAGAAGAATCTTTCAAATTATTTTTCAGGTAACAAAAAAGATGAGATTGTAATATTATTCTGATTTATAGTGTAGTAGAAATGGGTTGTTGATGAAAATAACCAGATCCAATAAGTTCAATTCAATTATTGTGTAATAACTTTTAATTATGATAATTCAGTTCTCCTAATTGCTGTGCAATGATCAATAAGCCTCGATCATTGAATCCATCAGGACGACAGCTAATGTTGACTGCTGACAAACAATGTCAATGCTATGGATATAAATCTGCTGTAAGATGAATATAATAAATCTATTTCATTTCATCATTGAATTTCTAATTCTTCGGATTTTATTTGTTGTAGAGAAAATTTCGAGAAATCCTCCCAGAATTTTGTTATTCAAAATTGGGATGTGTAGATCCATATAATGGAATTAAATACACAGTAATTCCCATGGATGGAACACCTTGCCTTGAAAACTCGGTATAGTGATAATAAAACTATATTATTATATTATTAACAATAAATAATTGATTGAATGTATTTACTGACAATATTTGTTTTGCAGGTATGTTGGGAAAGAAGTTGTGAACATATTGAGATTATCAAATCAATTATGGAGAAAAAATAAATTACAGTGACAATAAAAAATATTGAAACATCAAGAAAATTCTCAATCTCATTATTGTCATCAATACAATTTGTTCAATATCAAATATGATTAAATTCTTTATGTTCGCTGTTAAAGAATTATCAACACGATTTTTTGAACTCTCACCTGAACAACCAAACTTTTGTTATCTCTCTTTATACTCTATGAATAATTATCCGTTTGATGAAAATGTCTGGGTGTGCTCAATTTTAGTGGTTACAATTTAGAATCCTTCACTCTTTTATATTCACCATATTTTGTCGTTTACTGTTATAAATAAAGAAAGAGAAGTGATTGTTATCATTTAGCCAAGTGAATTGACTACGTTCAAAAAATATGAATGAGATAATAAAGTTCAATTTGAAACACATCAGACTCAAATATTTGTATACATTTTCTAAATCGAACGAATCTAATGAAAAAGAAAAAGCCAATACTTTTATTCAAGTTCTTTTATTATTTGAAATTCAGTTTATATTATTATTGGAATTAGTATTAATTAAGTAGTTCAAGTATCAAATGTTTATGTATATTTCTTGGGTATTGATGGCTGAATGGAGTTTTTGAAAATTAATATGCATTGTAATTCATACTTTGACGTAATGTCATACATTCAACTTCATCAATCTTTAGAGTATTTGTTTTAATATTTATATCCTCTTCAAGTTGTATTTGCATCTTTAGTAAATAACGTTGAGTTGCTTGTGCCTGTTTAATAATAATTTAATTAATAAATCAGTCAATTAATTCATAGTAACATGAATGTGTGAACATTTTTTTGCACTGTAAATAATTTAATGAATATTTTTGTGTTTCTCTGCAATTAAAATTGAAGCCAGAATTACCTCGCACAATGTTCGTTGCAATTTACCAACTGTCTCCCGAATATTAACCACTTCTGTTATCAACTGTTGTTCAACTTGATCTCGTGTCAATTCCATATTTGGTCGATGGCAACGATTACCTAAACGTGTGTGTGCTAACGCTAGATATCCCTCCTTTTCCGCAATATTTTTCTCGATACGTGTGATCGTTTCATTTATTGCATTGACACGTTTGATTACCTTTTAAATTAAAATGATAAATTATAAATTAATCTATTAATTCTTTTAATTTTTCATCATTATCAATTTTAATTTAGTAATAATAAATTCTGTAAATGTTTTTATAGATCGTGAGACAGAGTAGGTTGAAGACTATTTGTTATTTGATGTAGATAAAATAGTTTCTGTGGAATTGAATGTTTATAATTTAAATATTAATTGAAAATTGATTGGAAGTTGAAAAAATTATGGAAGAAAAATTTTTGTGGTAAATAGTATTATTAGATATGATATTGTTAGGAGGAAAATAATTTCTGAATGAGATTAAAAAATACTTTTCATTATGTGAATATTTATAAATGAGCATGCGAAACTGAAAAGCATTTAAATAAATATTTAAATTATTTCTCACCTCAGAATGTTGTGTTTCAAGTGCTGCTTTAACTTCTTTAGTTTCAGCAATTCTTTTAAGAAATGCATCATCTGTTTTTTTCTTTTGTTCATTCAAATCATCAACAATTTGTTTCAAAATATCATCGATATAGTATCGCAATACTTTTGTGCTATTCATTTCTTTCATTGTTGTCATGACAATTTCATCATTGTGTGTTTCCCATTCTTGAAGTGTCATACACCTGAAAAATAATAGAAAATATTTTACTTGGTATTGAAAAATGTATATTATAACTGTGTTTTTTTCCGAGGGAAAATTAGATAAGATAATTTTCTTGTTTTTAATTACGATGCATCCAATGCTGCTGTGCCATGATAAATACTGAGATTCGAACTCGTTTCTTTCAATTTCAGATTTTGCTTATCCAATTCAATACTCTGATCTTTACTTCCTAAATCATTATCAATGTTGTATAAAAGAGATTTCAAAATTCGAATTTGTTCATTTGTATGTTCTAATGTTCGTGTAAAAACACTGTCACATCTGCCAATAATTTCATACTCTTTTCGTAATTCTTTTTCTACGTCATCGACTGTTAAATCGATACCCAACCGATGCTCCCTGTGATGAAATTAAAATTATTTTTGCATTCACAAAATAAATCAAATGGGATTTGACAATATTTATATTAAGAAATAATTATACAAAATTTTATAATCAATAGGAAGAATTTAAACAAAATGAAAAGATAAAAAGATTTGACAAATTGACTAGTTATTAATTATTTTTAAAATGAGTAAAAATATTTTTTTCTGTTACCTGGCGATTAGACATTTTTGACAAATTTCAGCTGCATTGTGTTGTAAAGATGCAATAGCATCAATTAATCTTGATTTATATGTACTCATACTATCAGTTTCTAATACAACATTTTTTCTATGTCGCAACAATTCATCTTTCACAAATTTAGTATCAGCAACTTTTTCTTCCAACTCACGATCAGTTGCAATTTTATCTATCTTCGTTTTCTCCAATGTTAAATCACAAATACGTTCGGATTCCGCAATAATACTTTCAACAAGTTGGCAATGGGTTTTACAATTACGAAATCTAATTATGAGATGAATTAATTGGAAAAGAAGATAAAAAACAGAATTAAAAATTTATCTTCCATTATGCAACAAATTCTATTTATATCATGTATTATTAATTGCACAGTATTATTAATAATATTAATAATAAAAATTATTGATTATTTATTACCGTGCTTGGTTATTCAGATGCCAATCATTCATCGTAAATTTTTGCGGTGGTGGTGGAATTATTTGTAATGCACCATTGAAATTTGTCAATTTTTTCTTTGTCGTCATCTTTATAAATTATTACAAAGAAGAAATATTATTTGAATAGCAAAAATATCAGCTGATTAATTCAAATTAAAATCACAAAAGTTGATAGTGAGATGTTGTAAATGAACAACGTCAAGAGCACATACACGTAAAACACATTTTGATTATAGAAAACAATTCACGATGTATCGTCATGGATACCATGGCGTTTATTATTTTCATTTCAATCAATAAATGGACACAGTCAATCCATCTCTGACGATTTATTTTCACCGAATTTATTTTCTTCGTTTTCAATTATTAAACTGTAGACAAAATAAAAATAATAATAAACAAATATATAACAATTAATTGTAAGGGTGAAAATCGATTGAAAGGAATTTTATTGGGATAAAAAATTTTATGTGGCAAATTGTAACATCAATTTTGTGTTACACATAATGTTTTTCAACCCTTAGCTAAAAAATTTAAATGAAAATCGTTATAAAGACACTAATTTGAGTATACTATTTATTCAATATAGATACAAAACTTGCATCTATAATGCTGTATCACAATAGGAATATTTTTGTTGTTTTTTTATTAATCCTAATTACGTAATAGTGTGAAGGTTTTAATTGTTAATGTATCATTTTACAATAAAATGTAACATCAGCTTTGTGTTG
The DNA here is from genome assembly GCA_030523045.1 of Meteorus cinctellus. Taxonomy (NCBI): domain Eukaryota; kingdom Metazoa; phylum Arthropoda; class Insecta; order Hymenoptera; family Braconidae; genus Meteorus; species Meteorus cinctellus. Next base: position 53,398 of record JAPYZF010000162.1, read on the forward strand.
TGTAACATGCCATAATAAATGAGATTAAAATATTTAAATTATACTATTTCATCTTAATGATTATTATTCTTAGTAATACTGCTATTGATGAATCAGATTTAAATCTGATTTATATTATTTTTTTTCATTTTCCATTTAGCTTTTTTACCTCTTTTATTTTTTCTTAATATTAAAACCTTAAGTACCAAAACAAATCTTCTACAAATATAAATTGATTGGCTAATACAATTATTTCACACATTTCATATATTCCTAAACATGTGTATTATTTTTCTTCATTTCCCTTTTTTATTTGTTTGTTATATTCTCTGTTATAGAAACAAAAAAACACTTTTCTTTTTTCCATCTCAAAAATATTTCACTTGAAAATTTATCATAAAATTTGTCTTTTTGAAATTTAATTTAATTTAATAAATTCTGAATAATAATTCTCGTTATTGTTTTTTTCTTATTTCTTCTGTTATTAATAATTATTGAAAAAAATTAATTGAATTAACAAATTGCGCAGTGTCTTGAAATAAACATTAATATATTAAAAAACTTTTCGAATAAGGGAAAATATAGAAATTGAGAGCAAAAAAATTAGAATTAATATAAGAAATAAAATTAAATATAATAAAATACATAATCCGTGATTGTTCTACATGTGTACAATGAATCATTTAAATTTGATTAACATGAATGTAATATGAATCACACGTATTTAAATTAATAATTAAATTGTTGAGAAAAATAAAATTAGTTATAAACGAAGCAATTTTGAATTGACACAATTATTTTTTTTTTTCTATCATTAATTTTGTAATAAGACTATAAAAACACATTAAAAAGTCACAGATGTTCAGTTATAAATGTAGGATTATCAATACCAATTCCAGCAGCCAAATGTTTTTCATTAGCAATAGAAATTTTATTCGCTTCAATTACTTTTTTATTGTTATCACTCTCTATAATCATTGTAATAGCATTATCACCTAATTCATCACTATTAGTATATTTCGTCTTCCTCATTTGGTGCTCTAACAACACCCGATCCCTCCTGTGTTCTCTGTACAACCACCTACAAAATGATATATAATAATCACACATACATAAAGATGACACCAATGCACATCATCACAATAAATGGGATTAATGATAATACCAGCACTGATTCATGTCAATGCAATAGAGTCGGAACTACGTCAAAGGGGTGACGGAGATATGAATATCATAAGAGAAAGGGCGATGACAGAGAGAAAGAGAGGAAAGGAATATGCATGGAAAAGTTATAGTGTATGTAATGTTCAAAATATTGTTAGGTCATTTTAAAATCTTTTCATTAATTTTTCTTATCACAATTTATATTTTTTTTTACTCATTTGAAAATTATTGTAGAACAATATTTTCATATTTAATCAAATTTTCGAGAGATTTTCCACTATTTTCAATTGTAAAATTATTTTTTGAACATTTTCAATTTGAATTATCATTAAACAATTTCCATATTTTTTTTTACATCTATTTTAAATGCATAGGATTTTTTTTTTGCTGAAGATTTTCAACGATCTTAAGATTGATTATTTAATGAAATATATTTATCTTTAATATTTTCAGTTACTTTTTCATTTTGTTCTACTTCGAATTGAAGTGTTGAAAATTAAACTTTGACAAAAATAAACAATTGTTTTCTTTTATAAATATTATCTAATATTTTTTGTAATTTTTTCTGTACAATTAATCAGAAATAAATACAGTTAAATGAATTTACATGAAAATTTTGTTTCATTCTCTTCGATTTTGGCACTTCAACAATTTTGTTATCGAAATTATTCAATTCAATCACTCATGAATGATCAGATAAAATAATTATTATCAATATCTGTATGGATTCATTGATAACTAGCTTATTGTATTTAATTGAAAAAATATTCGTTATTTGAATTAACTGAATTTAGCATTACATGAATTCAAATTTAATAATTTATGTAATAATGATTACATCTAATAATAATAAATGAAACGATTTCCAACACTCGTGAGAAACACGTCAATGTATATTGCAAAATGATTACGAATTATTCCGTAATAAAATGAAATTAATTAGAAATGAACTTTGACGAAGGAAAAAAAAAATTACTTATGACTAATTGATTGATTGACATTTATAAATGATTAAATGATCAATAAAATCTGGTTTACACTTACAAGAATGAAATTACTGCTGGAATCGTTAAACAACCGCCAAGTAGAAAAAATGTTCCTGGAAATGTGTTCATAGTTGCAGCATAAATTGAACTGTACATCGGACCATAAACCAATGGCATTAATGATTCGCAAACACCAAACAGTGAATTTACCTTGCCTGTATTAATTTGGAAAGAAAAAAAGTACATCAGACATTAATAATTAATAAAATTTAATGAAAGAATTGATTTATTATCTTTCATATGTAAAAATAAATTTTAAATCTCAATGAAATTATCAAAATATTGTAATTCTTGTAATAAAAATTGTGGAGTTTTCAATGATGGACAATGAAAACATTTTATAGAATGAATATTTAAATAAACTAAGAAAAAAATCAACAATAAATTTAATTATCTATCAACAATTATTTATCAAATAGTAACAGTTGTCATTGCTTTATTTGCAAAACCACAAATAACGAATAAATAATTCCTCTTTTTTTTTTACTTGCCTAATTCATCAGTTGGTACTAATTTCGATGCTATTGATCGCATTGCAATGAAAGCAGTTCCATTAACAATCTCAACAAGTGGCGCTGGAATAAAATCAATTTACATTTTTATTTCTTTCTTATTTTTTCAATAACTCTAAATTCATTGAAACATTTGTAAATTGCAATAGAATAAAAAAATTGTCTTTTCTATCCAAACAAAATCAGTATTGAAATAAATATTTAGTAAATAATAAAATAAAACAAACAACTCACCAATATATAACATCCAATCTTCAGTAGCAAATGCATAAATAAAACACGCAAGAATTTTGCTCATGCAACTCATCACGCCCACTAAAGCGTCGTCAATTTTAAGAAAATGACTGAATAATGCCATGGATACCATTGTGCCTGTAATTAAAAAATAATTCACTCTATCATCATTATCATTACAGTCAGAAGAAGAAAAAAAACCCAAGAAAAAAAAAACAATTTTTAACATTTAAATATTATGACTAATTATTTCCTGTATTAATCGTTATATTTATCTCTTATATCTCATTAAAATAAGTGCAATGAAAATTGTGTGGAAAATTTATGTAAAATGCACTCGTGTGTGCAATGAAAAAAAAAAAAAAAGAAACACGAAATTAATTATCGTGATATGTTTCCTTGTCCTTGGCATTGTTTCCCCCTTTTTAAACATTTCAAAATGAGAGAAAAAAAATTATGAACAAACCAAGACAATTGTCAAGTTCAATGTCAATATGATTGTTTTTATTGCGATGGTGTATCGTATGATGCACACACAGAACAGAACTATTTGAATATAACCGGAAATACATCATCAGCATCCGCCAATTGATGACAATTCGTATATGTATATATAACATGCCATTCAATTATTTTTGAAAAACATTTCGTGTGTGTGCATGTAATAATTGTAATTATTGTCCACTGTTGTTTGTGTCTGCTTATATTGTCATCTCAAAATATCCTTTGGTGATACTACAATGTATCATAATTTCAGTTTTAACTCGTAATTGTTTAGAAACATATTTATTGCTCATTCATTTATCATCTGGTTTATCTCTACATGTAAAATAAAAGTCATTGTGAATCCGCATAGCAACACTCGTTGCAAAATTTCTTACATAATATCTATTCTCATTTAGGTTACATGAGATTTTTTTTTTCTCTACAATTCGCAAATTATTTCTTAGTGAATATGACTGGACAACGCAAAAAAAAAGGCCTGGAAAAAAAATAAAAGAGAAGAAATGAAGGAAGAATTTAAAATGATTTGAATTCAATGCTGAAGTTTGTAGAATTAATAATAAATAAATATAATAAAGTAGTTAAACTGAATCTTAAATATTTTCTCTTTTGAATCACCTTCACTTCGTGTCTTGTATGTACAGCAATGACGTGTCAATTAAATAGAAAAGAAGAAAAAGAAAACAGTAAGTGACAGTGAGTTCATGTAGGAAGAAAAATGAGAGTTTGTTGAAAATGCAATGAAGAAATGAGATATAAATAAATAAAAAAAATTTATACGATATATTTATGAATATATTTACTGTTTAGTGCAATAAAATATGAGAAACCAACTCTCGAGTTTCATGTAAGAAATTCGAGAGAGTAGATATAATATTATGTGAAAGTAATTCTCTTGACATATATTTTATTTTAATTTATTAACTATCTATTTTTTTTTCATTCAATTCTTTAGATCAATTTTTTTTTTAAAGAATTATTACGAGTATTAGTGCGATTAAGGTCAATTGAACTACATCACGTTTGCATACACATCATTAGCTGATTTTTCATTGTATAAATTGTGCTGTTGTACAGAAGGATCTTAACTACAATGAACAGTTGATAATTTGATGTGATGAAGAAGCTCAAGATGAAAAATGTTATCTAATAGTTATTGCCATTATTTCAATCGATAATCAATTTTTTTTTCTACTGATTCATACATCTAATAGTCAACTAATTTTGTTTCTAATTTTCCCTATTTTGTTTTCATTAAAAGTTAGAAAAATTAATTTTTCTATTATTTTATTATTTCTTACCAATCAAATTTGTTACCATGCTGTAAGTGGTAAACATACTGAAGTTAACTTCATTCCAGTTGAATCGATATCGTGTGAATAAATACATGACTGCCATCTCACCTGAAAATAAAATAAGAACAGGTGAGTAAAAAAAAAGATAATTGCAGAACTTTGGAAATTTACTGATGAGTTAAATATAGTCGTGAGTAAATATAATTGAAGTGTAACTTGGTAATAAATATATTTTTCCACGAAATAATTATAATGTTTGAGATTTGTTGATAATGTTGGTATCATCTTCAATTAAATTATTGAAGCATTTGTATATGATTCGCTATTTAATATGCGATGAGTTCGAGATTAAGTAATCACTGGAAATTTTTTTTTCTCATGGACATTGCTGAATTAATCAGTTGGAGAGAATATTCTGTAGATTATTCAACATAATATGGGAGAAAATGCATTTGACTACATAATTATTGCTGAATAAAAAAATAATTGTGTTTTGCCATGAATCATTTTTATTTGGGAAATTATTGCAAAGTTTCTCGTATAGATGAAGAATTTAGGATGAAGTTTATTTCTTTGATTTCGTGTAGTTTTTTTTGTTGTTGATGATTTATAATGAAAAATTCAAGGAGATATTATTTAAATATTTATATATAGATTTGTGATCTTTCTTTGGAGGAATTGGATTAATTTCTTAACAGATATTTCAATTGGTTGCAAATTAATGAAATGTCTAAACTATTCATTAAAATATTTACAAATACAAATTATTCTCACGAACGTTGAGGTTTTCATGACAATGTGATGAATTCCATTCGCTCTAAATAATACCAAAATTCTTTTTCCAATTTTCCGCAAAAAAATGAACAGTGGAAACGAAATTCCGCATAAATATTTTCGTATTTTCATTACAACAATTTCTCTCATAAAAAAAACCAGAAAAAAAGCGAATCATAACTATAAGTTTTTTCTTCGAATTTCACTACCCCATCAACTTTTTACATTCAATGTTCTTTACAAAAATTCATTATTAACCAAGTTAAGAAGAAAACTCTAACATTCTTCCATACTAAAAACATCTAATTTCATATTTTTCATTTCCAATATTTTCTCTGTGTATTCATTATTAACAATTTTTATCTATTTATTTTCTTTTTATTTTTTCTTGTGTTTTCGGTACGCCATTGATATTCATCGAAGCAAACTTTTTTTTCAACCAGTCATTACAAATTACGATTATGTAAGAATGCTGTAGGTTGCACAACAAGTTCGTTTATTAGTAGTGGCCGTCCATTTAGTCGTTTCCGCTGAGTACTACTACGAGTCTTTATCAAATTATGGCTCTCTGTCTTCTCTTCTTACCTATCACTAAATTAATATCTTCATGCGCGTCTTTTCAGTTGCCCCAAGCCGCTTACATACACATCTGTATACCCACGCATATTAATATTCAAAAAAACATGTACAATAAATTTTATTGACATTATTATTTTCATTTGTTACTCATCGTTATTTTGTTATTGCTCCTATTGTTTTTTCACCCACGTTCAATTATATTCATTATATACAAACACCGCCAAGGGAAATTATTTTAAGTTCAAGTGAATACGGAAAATACAAAATGAAAGTCAAAGTTACACATAAAATAATATAATAAAAATGTTTCATGGATTTTTCTGTTCTTTTTTTTTCCATTTTCTTTTTCAGTAAATGTTTTCAGTAAATTCAACGGTCGAGGCCGAGGTCCTTGTTTCATTGACCTCAATGCTTAACGCAATTGTTTATGAAAGTTTATTTAACCCCGACATAAATTTCAGTCATTTGTATAACAATTTAAGATCCAATAGCAAAAAGAGAAGATGAAATATGAAAGAATTGAAATATTTGAAAGAAAAATATATATCAAGATGACGATAATAAAATTTTTTGTTTAAGAACGATGAGTTAATGTTTACAAAATATTAATGGAATAAAATAGATTATAAATAATTTTGTTCTGACGAGAGAAGGACAATCAATTAAATTAAAAATCATCAAGAGTACTTTTGTAATTTCAACAAATTGTGTAAAATTATTATCACGAGATGTAATTTGAGTTATAATGGGTCTGCTCGAGTGTCTTCAAGTGTTCTCTTTATTGTTGGGAAGGTCAAAAATTTAAACTTCGATATGGAATAATTATAATTTGAAGTAATAACATTGATACTTGAGTGAACGAGTGAGTGGGTAATTGTTTTGCAAGTTATTTTGAAGTTTTATTGTATTTTTTTTCTCAGTATTCTAAAATTGACGATGCATGAAGGAGATTTAGAGCAATCAGAAAACGTTTCCGGTTACATATATGTCATACATGGTCTCGTGAGTATATTTTTTTACAACATTTGTCAGTTTTGACCTTGTTTTGAAATTGAAAATGGATGAAAATAATTTGCGCTGATTTTTCAATTGTAATTAGGACGAAAAAAAATTATTTTCGATAGTCGAATCCATTTGGTTTTTTCGCGGCAATTCAAAAAAGGATTTAATTGTAGATTTGTGTTATTATCTGATAAAAGATTTTGTAATTTGTTCTCTTTTTTTCCCTATTATTAATATTTATGAGGGAAGACGAAGAAACGCAAAATTATTCATTCATAACATAATGATTAAATTTTAATCATTGATGTGATCATATAATTTCAGTAATTAAAAATAAACTGACATATAGATAAAATAGATTTATATCAAATTGATGTTTAGAATAATATATTAATGGCAATGGAAACTGTCGCTGGATAAATAATGCTTCATTGTTTATAAGCAGAAAGACTTGAGAAGTTGAATATTTCATTACGAATAAATGTTAAAATCAGATAGTGAGACTTATTGATATTCTCTTTTTGCTGTTCATTTTTCTGAATATTCATGTGAATCAAAAGAAAAAAAAGGAAAATGAAAATGATATATATACGGAAGTAAAATCAGAAGGTCTATTTATTAATCAATTAAAGGAACATTTTGACCTCATTTAAATAAATTATCGAAACAGAAATGAAATTTTTTAATCTCAAAATTATTCAACACTAAAATTTTTATTTTCTTCTCCCCAAAAATCTTTTCCCATTCTAAAAATCAATTTTCAAATACATAATAAAATAAATCTCTAAAAAACTTCTCAATTTAAGAAAAACCATTCTAATCAAGACGCAAAAAAATCTCAAGTAAAAATTCAAAACAACATCACTTCACTCTTATTTTCTGTAACAAAACTAATCGCAACTTTCCTCTATAAAATTCTCTAATCGACAAACAAATTTATAAACCTGAAATGCCCATCAAATTCTGTTTTCTACAAACAAAGAAGATAAATAAATAAACGAACAAAGAAATTTTCAATATGCAATGATTTTATACATTTAAATTTCAGATGAAGGAGAGAAAAGTTATATTACTTATATAGTGAATGAGGGGAACGCGCAATTTTCTCCACTGCAAATGTGCGCTCGGTCAAAGATCCTGATGCACTCTTACGTCACGCACATACTAGTTTCTCGTTGTGTATATCTAACACCATCCATATATACATAAATACATATACATATCTATGAACATACAGAACTCTTTGAAACCGTTGAAATAATAAGAAATGTAAATACATACAAACATTTATATATTTGTAACCCCTTGGAGCGCGTAATAATGTGAATAACAGTCATTCGTGTCTCTCATCTTCATGCACACACATTTATTTTCGTATACACATGTGAAAATAGTTTTCGCTTACGACATAGCAGCCCCATACAATGATAAAACTCCACAGGATATTCACATACAGATTTACACAACGTAATGATAAACAGACGTAATAGTTGGAAAAATTTATTTCCTATATAATTTCTCTTTCATCATTTCAATAATTAAAGAAAGAAATAATAATTTTTTTGTTATTTATTTTTCTTTATAATATAGAATGAGTTTGATATGTGTTTTGGTAGTATTTGCGTGATGTGAGTGAAGAATTTGAATTTTCGTGAAATTAATGCGGAAATTTATTGGTAGAAAAATTAATATGATTTTTTTATTTGGGTATATGATTAATGATTTTGATTGAAAAATGACGAGTTATGTTAAATTAATTGATGTGTTTGATTAATTTATGAATCACATTGAATTTTTAATAAGAAATGTGTTGAAAGTTCTTTTTTTTTGCTATTGATTCAGGTAATGATGTAAAAGTTGTAGTAAAATCAGGATTTTTACGATATTTTTGTGTAAATGTTTATAAAGATTTCAATTTTTATGAATTAAACGAAGACAATGTAGTGATTGGGATCTTTTAATATTGGAAATATCACTGGCTAATGTACAATAAATGTTGTTCATTATTCTTTCATTTGTTTACACAAATATTAACATAATTATGAAAAATATACGGAAGAATATTTTTCAATAAATAATTGATTCACGAATCCATAACACGAAGTTAAAAGAAAAAACTGCTACTAGAAAAAATGTTCTTATTAATTCTGCAATAATAAATACATTGTCCTTGTATTGCTATTTATTTTCATTAATTCACAAATCACAAATGAGATTATGAGAATTAAAAAAAATTCAAATCCACCATCAGTCACAATGGATGTAAATTTGTTTTTAATCAACAGGAATTATTAAATCAATTTCAATTTTATTTTTATTGTTTTACACCTGAAAGTGTGAAAAAAAAAGAAAATTATGAGAAACTCAAATAAGAAAAAAACTTTAACAATACGAATTAATTCTTGCGAAAATCGATAGAATATATTATTTTTCTTTTGTTTGTAATTAACAATTTATCAATATGTTCGTAAAAAAAAATCTTCATATCAATATCAAATTATTATTCTATAGCGATGTACATACACTTTGTTTAATATTCAAGTACGTCAATAAAAGTGAACGGGACTCAAGAAAATTGAGATGAATCAGATCAAGACAATAATAATACGTTACTGTTGTGAATGGTATGAAATCAATGAAGTTGAGAATTTACGTATTCTAAGGGACTGTCACAAGCAAGTGTGTCATTGTATAAATATAAAATAAATAACTTGATCATATGTTCATCAAAGTTTACTAACTCAAATATTTAAGAAAAACCATTTCAATAAATTTATACAGCAGTGCATTATATAAATTATATAAATAAAGTTTTAATTAATATAAGAACTGAAATGCGAAAAAAAAGAAATAAAAAGAAGGAATTTCAGAAATAAATTATATAAGAATGAAAAAAAAACTATTTGTCAAGATTTTTTATGTTCTGTTTCTTGAATATCTAATTAGATTGTTAAAAAAATTATTTTAAATATTTTTGTTGAATAGTGAAAGGGAAAATTATTATTGAACCCATATTATCACATCAAACAAAACAGAAAACAAATATTTATGTATATTTGGTATAAGAATATAAATGAAAAAATGATTATTCATATGATAATTTTCGTTTATCATTTCGAATTTATTTGAACTCCCATTTAACGTATGTAAAAATCTGTCAGTTAAAATATTAATGAATTACACAAATTCTTCTCCGTGTTCGATTAATTCTCATAATAAAATTGAAAGTAGACAGAACTTGTCACATTCATGTCGTATTAAAATTTTCAAATCGAAGAACACACGGAGATTGCTTCAATTTTCATTTTCAACACCAATAAAAAAAATCCCAACTTATCATTCCAATCATAAAATACTCCCCATCAATATTCTCTTCTTCTCCCATTGAAAATCAACGCATGAAATTTCTAATCCAACATCAATGAGTCCCCTCACATAATTTCCAAACAAAACCAAACAAAACTAAACAAACCAAATCACAAAAAACAATATAAAAATACCTTCCCCCCAAAAAAACCGCATGAAAAATACACTCACAAATAAAATAACAAATTAAAAACACATTAAACTAATTAAAAAACAGAAATAAACTCACCATACATAGGTCCAACAACAACCATAACAATAATCATCAATACTGATACTCTTTGTTGTCGATTATTTTCACCTTTCTTGAATGCAACACGAAATGTCTCCGAAATATGTCGAAATGCAAAAAAGTCCATTATACTCCTAAATATTCCCATTTTTTCATTATTTACATTTTTATCAACAGTTAATGATGATTTATTATTAATATTTTGATTAATATTATTATTAATATTATTAATATTATTATTATTATTGATATTGATATTATTTTTATTATTACCGGTGATAATTATTCTTCGTGGTGGTTCTTTGATAACAACTAAACCATAAACAAAGCTCAATACGTAGCACACAGTTGATATTGCAAATATACCATAAAAACCAATTTTAATGTACAATATTCCGGATAATGCCATACCAATTGGTACACCAAGTGACAGGAAGACATTGACTGCACCAATTCTCAATGTCCTTGATTCAACAGTTGTAATATCACCAATATAACTGAATATTGCCATGAACATTGTGAACCAACCGCCAGTTAATGCTGGCCAAAGTGCTTCTGATACACCAGCAGCTTCCATTGGTAATTCATAAAACCAATATGTGCACGCAATTAAACTAACACTCGTTAGAAATTCACCAACAATAGGCATTAACATACATGGTTTTCTCAAACCAGTGCGATCACTCCATGCACCTAAAAACAGTATCAATAATGTTGGCAAACCACTTTGTAATGCCAACTTCCATGTTTGCATTCCAGCAACAAGTTGTTGAACGGCCGTTTCCTCTTCCTCGTAACCGCTTGTATTACGCGCTGCCAATGAACCACATATTTTATCAGAATAACCCAAATTAACGCGACATGCCTTTTCCAAATTTAAATTTTGCGTTGCCAATGATGCTAATACACTTGGCATAATATAACAAGCAACCATTGGCTCTACTGTTATATTTCGTGATAGAAAATTCCACTTTTGTTTTATACTCATTGATCTCCATGTTATTACATCGCCAGTTGTTAATGATTTTTTTTTATCCATTTTATTTATATCATTTATATTTAAATCACTCGATGGCATTTCGTTATTTGTCATTTTTCACTTATTCTTATTCTTTTATTTAACTTTATTTATTCGGGAAAAAAAATTATGATAATAAATAAATTTGCAACAAATGTTTTTTTTTTCTTTATGATAGAAAAAATTGAATTAATAAATAAATAAATAATAATGCAAAATTATTTTGGTGTGTTTGTGTGTGTGTGATTTTTTTTTATTTTCAATTTCGTTTCTGCTCGATCGATGAATTGATGAGTTATTTTATTTCTTTTTTTTTTCCTCGTGTTTTATTGGTTGAGGGGCTTTATATGCCGGACGAGTCGGTCACTTGGACACTACTGGTTACTGCCGGTGGGATTGCCCGGTGTTGTACCCTCTTGTCTGCCAACAGTGTGTATATATTTTTGCCTCTACTCTGATCCGCGTTTCTGCTCGTGCCCGTGTATATACAACGTCGTGCCCATATTGTGCATTGGGAATATAAGCGCGCGCGAGGTTTGCAAGAGGGCTCCCACTGGCCACCAGCACCTCCAGCACCTCCACCACCTCCACCACCTCCATCACATGCAGGCCCCTCTTTGCACTTCGTTTTCTATACTATGAGTGCATATATGCTAGCTCTCGCGTGGAGTCCATCTACCCATAGCTGCTGTAATGTTATATACTCTTACATTGTCGACAATATATTTTAATGTTTTATATTGGCTTTGGCCTTCGTGTTCATATACCCATTTATTATTATTTTTATTCTTAAAATTATCACATTTTGTCATTTATTAATCTTTATTATAAATTATTTTTTAACTTATTTTTAGTTATTGTTATTAAATGTTTATTTTTTATTAGAACTTTGCACAATTGGAATATTAATTTTGTGATGGTTTTTATCCGTTAATTTTTTTTGTAGTTATTTTTGAGTTGTGTGTGTGTTATTTTAGTTAGTTGATTTTTTTGTTTGGATTATTTTGTTGGGTTGATTTATTTTTGTTGAGGTTACGTGTGGGGATTCAAGCGATAGTGTGAGAATGGTTAGTTGATAATTGTTATTGATTGAGTGGTGCTCTGAAGGTGGATTGGAATTTATTTTCATGATTAGTTTGTATGGAACTGATATCCATCGATATTGTTATATGAAGCGGTTATACGAATTGGTGAAGTCCTCGGGTTTGAACAATTGGGAATTAGAATTTATTGATGTTTAGTAGAATAAATAATTCAGATTTTATTTTGATGTATTACTTTTGCTATTGTGTCGTCGATTTCATATAAATTGTGATTGTGATTATTTGCTTTGTTGATATTTTCTCTTCACGCTTTGATTTTACAATAATTTATTATGAGATTTGTCAATGAACTGAAAAATTAAAAATGAAAAAAAGGTAAAAATTCGTCGATGTGAATTGCCAAAATTTGAAAGTCCTTTTTTCTTTTTCATTTCTGTTAATATATATTTTTTTTTGTTTTTCATTGTGATATTCATTTGTAGTTTTATTGTAATATTATTTTTCATTATGTCATAGCCAGTGATGAATTTGCAATTGTAATTATCTAACTGTTAATCTTTTATCTCTGTATTTTTTCTCAACGTTGAATTTACAAGTTGAGAAAATAATTGTGACAATGCGATTGGAGGTAAAATCGAAAGTGAATAAAGATAATCATCATTATTTATTAATTGCGATCTTAAAGATGGATAGTGATGGCATATAAATAAATGGAATTGTGTTTTTCCATTATTGATAATCCATTGTGAAATTAAATCTGCCAATGACATGAAAAATGTATAAATAAATAATTATAAAATGATAGAAACATTATGGCGAAGGTTACTTAATTAATTTACGTAACTCTTTCAAGTTCATTAGACCGAATAATACATAGAATTTAACTTTCATCTTAATTATTCTTAAATATTTAATTGCAAATTGAAGTTGAGACCTGATAGCAAGTCCCATTAATTTTTGTTCGTAATTTTTCTGCTTGATATAGGTCAAAAGTAAATTGAAAATTATGAATCAATACCATTGGAAATAAATAAATAAATACCATTCAATCAGAAAGGAAATAAAAAAGAAAACATAAAATTGATGAAAAGATTGTCAAGAAGTACAAAAATGATATTCTAAATATAAAAAAAATAACAATCACACAATAAATCTAATTAATTCACTCTTCAACATTCATATAATCCAAGATCATATTAACAATCATAAATTAACAACAATGCACAACAGCCGTGCCTCCAGTATGAACCACAATTACCATCGTTTACACCTACAATTTCTTACATAAATAAAAACAGGAAATACAACTGAATAAATATGAATATTATGTCAATAAAAAGAGAAAAAAACTGTACCAACAAGTGAATAAATAAATGGTCAAGGCAGTTTATCTAATTAATTTACGTAACTCTTTCAAGTTCATTAGACCAAATCAAATACAGCGAGAGTTGCAATTGAAATCTTAGATTTGTAATATAAACAGTAGAGTGACGTCGACCGTTTCAAGGTAAAGCTAAATGCAGTTAACAATTAATTTTTATTTATGCATCTTTTTTTCATCCATTTTATTTCTCAACCTCTTTTTTTTCTTTCTTTCTTTTTTCTTCATTATTTTTTTTTCTTTTTAGTGTTACAACGCTTAAATAACGGCGGTATTATTTTTTATATGCATTTTGGGTGGCGTTTATGTTTTTTGGTGCACTTGATGACCGATACAAAAATTCGACGGGATCGAGGTCATTGAACGATGATATGCCAACGCCGTTATATTTTGTATTTGTCCCACGTGTTGCCAAAAACCTGATGTCGACATCAACGAACGATTATGTACATATACATATATATATAAATATTTATGGGAGTGTATGGGAAAGTATTTTTGCTCCTTGTTCATATAATATTCACTGAGTATCAAAGTTTGCAAATTTTTATATGTTTATTTATTACGTTTACTTCATTTTCATTCAGCAATTAATTATTACGATTTTTTTCCCCCCTTCTATATCATCGTTTAATATTCCAACATGAGAAATAAATTAATTTAAGTTAACTCAATCGATACAATAGAAAAAAAATGAATTGAAAAATAATTCAAATGATTTGTTGATATTTTTTACTTTGGTGTAGTAAAATTTGGGTGAAAAAAAATGTTCAAACGAACTTTTATTTGATAAAATGTTTTATTATTAATTGTTTAAATGTATTGTTTTATATATGACATTAGGAATGAGAGTGTAGTGAGGAAATATTGCACATGAACATGGGTGTGTAGAGTGTTTGAACTTCGAGAGAACCTGTTTACTTCCTGCAGTGACCTTAAGTGCCCATAAACTCGTGGATGTATGGCAGCTTATCTAATTCAGTCTCATATCAACACCAAATAGTTTATGTGTCTATTCGCTCATGTTTTTATTATTATAATATGTCAGAGATTTGTCGGTTTAGCTGTACCAAAATAGAGCTATTTGTAATATGAATATATTATATTGTGTGTCAATTATATTTTGACACCATTGACTTCATTCATGACATCAGCGATTTCATTGTGCCATTATATTCCGTCATCTTGCAATTGGAATAATTATACTCACAATGAATCTACTGATAAATAAAAAAAGAAAAAGAATTGAAAATGAAAATTTAGTGATGGATAATGAGATTTTTCATAATTAAAATGATAAATAAATAATTATTCAAATTTAATTTAGAAAGATGTGATGAATGATGATTGGGAATGAGTTCAATTTTTGTTATTTATAACAATATGCAACGATTATTTACAAATGATCAAATGAAATTCATTTGTGTTATTAAATAGAAACGAAACATTTTATATTTGATTGTTTTTGTTAATTTGTTTGTTTTTTTCCTTTGTAGAAAAGTTGATAGAAATTGTGCAATTTTTATATTTTTCTTTTTGTCATTTTTAATAATAATTTCAGATTCAGTTGAACAAGAAGAAAATTCAACTGAATAAATGACTATCATACTTGATGAATTGGATGAAAATATCAAATCCAAACTCAATTTTTGATAAACGTAAGCAAAAATACAAATTGAATTAATTTCAAATAAACTGAGAAAAAATAGAAAACCTTTTTATTTTATTATGATTCTAATCATTTCAATATTTTCCTCCTGTAAATCATATTAATCAATTCTTATTTTTTTTTACAAAATCTTGATAATTATATTCCCAATAAATTTACACTGAAAAAAAAAACAAATCAAAATTTATTCATAATAAATTTCTACAAAAAATTTCACATCTATCCAATTTTTGTTTTGTTTTGTTCTTCCTTTCTTTCATCAATTTTTTCTTCCTTTGATGTAAATAACATTGATTTAATTTTTTCAATGATTGACGAGTACTTCGTAGTCACGGAATGATAATTCTTCACCATCAAATGGTATATAAAGACAGCCATGACTCGGTTGAATTTTCCCAACAGTTTGTGCTCCATTATGTAATACACGTCCAACATAAAGTGGTTCACCTTCCGTTGTTTGTCCACCAATTACTGCATCTTCAGGGATGACACCATTGCTAGCAAATTCCCAAGCAAATTCTCCCTGAACAAGAACCTGAATGAAGTTCAATAAAGAAAATAAAATTACAGTAGACAAATAAGTGAAATAAAATTTTTGAATTAAAAATTCATTCTTTAATAATTGTTTGATAGAATTTAATTTTACCATTTCGTATTTTTTCTATAAAATTTTACCTCATATTCACTTTTACTGTGCTCTTCACCACCATGACAAATATATGCTGCATGTTTTTCTGGAATTATTTTTGCTGGTACAGTGTCACCATTGTGAAATGCACGTCCAATATAAATAGCACAACCATCAACGTCTTTTCCACCTTTAACTGCAGTTTCTGGTAATGATTGACCAACATGACGAGACACCCATCTGTAAGCTGTAATTTAAATTAAGAATAAATTCGTATTTGAAATTGTTATCTATTGAAATTTATTAAGACTTTTTTGATTAAACTAAAACTGAAGAGACAAAATTTATAATTCAATATATATTTACAAATTGATTCATTTGTATGTCAAAGAAATGTTCTCATTTATAAGATAAATGTGATGAATTGATAATGTCACAAATTCGTCACTTGTTTCCAATTCTTATCTACACATTTTTATTCTTTGGAAAAATAAAATAAAGTTAACGTAATGTTTTCTTCTTAACTAAATATTGACTTGAAGTATATCAAACAAACAATTTAGTTTTTCAATAGATCTTCAAGTGGTGAAATTATTTCGAGTAAAATATTTGGACTTTTCTAAATTGATTCATCAAAAGATTTGCATGATAAAACTTGATAAAACTAAATATGAATGAATGATGTTTTAAAATAAGTAAATTAATGTTTATAAGCAATTGAATTAAAGCGTACAATATTATTAATGCAACAATTTGTTTCCGTTGAATTCATCTACAGATAATATATTTAAAAGTCTGGAACTTTCAGTTAATACAATAAAGACCTGAAACACTTGATCACACAACGATTTCATATTTTATCGAGTTTTCTACTGAAATTACAATTGTATGAAATGAAAAATAACTTTTACTTTAACAACGAGCTGAGAATTTAATTGTAATTATAATATTGTTGCAAATAGAGAAGAATAATTTCGAAAAATCACTAGAAAAAACAAAATCACAACAATACGAAACTAAATGAATTAAAGTGTCAATTTTCTATCAGATCTGTTTGATCAACTACGCCATGAGAATAAAACATAAATTGAAAGCAGATTGGGTACCAATTATTTATGCAAACTGTTCAATTTTGAATTCTCATAATTGAACAGACCGCAACAACTATTTAATTACACTAAAAAATAATGAGTCGTAAAGACTGAAAGTTAATAATAAATTAAAATTCTTGATATCATTCAAAATGAAGTGACGACAATTTTCATGGATCCATGTTGCAATGAATATACAAATAATTTCAATCAACAAAATAATTCTTGCAGTCTAAATTATTATATTTTATTTAAACTATCTTGAAACAAAAAAGATCTTAAATCATTTTCCACAAAATTCTTTGATTTTATAATCTTTCTTATATGATAACTCATTTTTCTGATTCTATCACAATTATCAAAGTTCAGTTCAGATTATCCATGTTGGCTTGTTATTCATAACTAGAATTATTGATTAGATAACAAATAAGAAAAAAAGTATATCTATATATATACAGATAGCCAAAGATATTTTTACATTTTTGTTTCAATTTCTATTCAATTCAACTAATAGATAAATTTATTAATCAAAGATAAATTTTTGGAGAATTTTTTTCGGCGAATGTGAACTAATTATCAAAAATTGGATATCTCAATAAATTTAACTGAATGTATTCAATATTAAATTAATTTACAATTAATAGTGAAAAATCACTTTTTGTATAACACCAACTAAAATTGAATAGCACAAAATGAAAATTATTAAAAACATAAACAAAAATCAATAGATATTAAATACCTGGCATTTTTTTTTATGATTTTATTCACACTGATTATTCTTCTACGTTGAATGCTCCACACAAAATGACGCTTATCTGATTCACTCACTCGGTTAAAACCCCACATTATCTTATCGCTATATATGTCGGTGTGTTTGAATAGATTCACCTGTTTGAGAGAGTTAGGCGTCTGCCTTTTTGCTTTCTCAGAATTAATGTTCACATCCACATTGACATCATCGAGAAATTCATCATTATCTAAAAACAACATTGAAGTCTATATTGCAATCATATTCAGATTAATATTCACAATTCAAGAAAATTATGATAGTTCATGAAATTTAGGCTCCTTTTGCTTTACAATATCGAAAGAATTTCATAAATTTTAATTCATAAATAAATATTATATTAATGATTGAATCTCATTGATAAATTGATGTGATTGACGTGGACAAAAGTTTATTTTAAAACGTAATATGAAATATTAAAAGTGAATTTACTATAAAATAAGAAATTTGGAAAAACATGAATATTGTGATTTTAAATAAAATAGAGAGAATAAATTTTGATGTAGAAAATGCTTTATTGAATATATTTCTGATATTATAACTGTTGGTATCATGAAAAATTGTGTGCAATTATTATTTATTTTCACTTCAAAGAATTATATTTAATTTTGTTTGTTCAGTCTATTGATTGTATTGTTGTCTCAATGATTATTATAATTACCATATCCTACTTTGCAGTTTTTTTTATGTAGGGTCTGTTGTGTTCTATAATGTATGGCATAAATACAAATTGAAAAAATCGAAACTTCTAAACTCACCTTGGACTGTATTTTTATAATGAAATGTACGAGAACATTTATTGACACTAAATATTTTATAAATGATGAGGATATTTGAAAAAAAAGATCAATTGATGATGTATGGTCAGTAGAAGAATGTCCTGTATAAGATGTTAACTAGAATCTCAACTTGTGTTTTGCACAAAATTTTGAACAATTATTATCTAATTTAACATAAATTTTGACATTCTAGATTCATTTCTGAATATTCACTTAAATGTTATCATTTTTTTTTGTATTGGGGATGAATATTTTATCTTTTGTTGACATCAAGTGAATTCGAAGCGAAATTGAAAATGAAAATAAATATTAGAATTTCGATTATAGTCATTGAGAAAATATTTTAGTGAAATTTCTATCATTCTTAAGTTCATTTTCATCTTGATTTGTTATAATATTGTGGAGAAATTTGTTGCTTCGAAGATTGTTCCAATTCATTTTTTAATATGTGAAAGATATTTATGACACAAAGAGGCCGGCCCGAATTAAATATTCATATTCTTCACGATCAATTTCCACATATTTTTTCAACTGTTGAATTTTTCAATATTGACTTTGCATTTTTTCCTACTTTGAACAATGAGCAAATATTGCATGGAACGACAATTATCACCACGGAAAGGAGGTTTCCATGACACCAAGTTCAGCAATACACAACATCCGCAATAGTGAAGCCATGTAATCAGGAAAGCTCACGGTGACACTGTCATCAGTTGGCGATTGCTCATCATCGAAAGCTGTTGGATAATCATAACTTGTTAGAAAGGAGATCGAGATGTTTTCCAAGTTGATGATAATTTGCACACTAATTCATTGGAAATTATTGGGAGTGAGTTCTTTCAAAATACCGATACCCGATGCAAATCATAATTCAGTTGACAAAATAAATAAAATTGCGGTAAGATGTTTATAATAACTATTCTATTGACTTAAACTCAATTTGAAATGTTCGATCCATTGGGTAATAAAATTTATTTGAAAGGTGGAAATTTTGTCGGAATGCTACACGGATTATAAGGAAATAATAATTCATGGCAACTCTGACAAAGCAACCATCAGAATCTTCCAAGAGGAATTTGCAGCGATCACGTTTGACACTACATCGACCATCAATAATGACACCCGTTTGCGATTACACAGAAATTCATTCATTCTGACGCCACGTTCAACATCCCAATTGGAGAAAATGTTACAGAGTTTCAAAAATTTAACAAGATGGAATATAATGGCACCTTTTTTCATATTGGATCGATCAAATAGAGAGTGTAACAATGCCAGAAAAATGCTCAAAGCTGCTTGGAATATGAACTTGGTCGAAACGTTTTTCCTGTGTATTAATTCTCATTGGGATCCAATTATTTATACTTACAACCCGTATACAAATCGGGCACCACAAAGATGGAAACAAATCGAAAAAACGACAAAGCAGTTGAATGGATGGACATTATTTGCACGTCCGCATGAAATTAGTAAGAAATTCTTTGGTTCGAATTTCATCGTAAACGTATTCAATGAACTGGTATCATATAATATTTTTCATTATTTCCTCCTGACAGAAAACATTTGTGAAGGTATGAAATTTGACCGTCTGAAACATCTCGATGGTGCTGTCATAAAAGTGGCGACAACAGCCAGAAATGGAAAACGATACATGAATTACAATGAAAGTATATTACCAGCAATGTTTGGCGATATGGTTTACACCGCAAAAAAATTGAAATACTTCTTAAACGCTACACTCATCTTCAATACTGGTTCAGTGCAGGGTGTCTACAAAGATGTTCGGATTGGATCTTGTGACGTTGCACTGTTGCTTTCACTACCACACTCGAGAATGAGTTATCCAGTGAATTATGCGTCATTTCATATCGTCACAAACAATAAGGGTCTTTACACACCACTAGAAAAAATCGGAAATTATTATGGAATAGTGACGCTCATATCTTTATGTGTTATACTGCCGATAGTTTACATCGTGACTGTTCTGTCAGAAACGACTAGAAGATGGTCCTTTGCGTGCTTCGAAATCCTTCGGTTGTTGATAAATGCTGCACTTCATACTCGAATACAAACAGTTGCATTGAGGATCTTTTTCTTCACCATTTTTTGGTATTTCCTTATATTACATGCGACGTTCCAAGGTCATTTGGTAGCTTTTCTCATGAAGGATGAATACAGATTCACTGTGGAGTCATTGGATGATTTGAAATTTTCAAAGTATGATGAGATCTACATAAAATGGACAGTGAAGTCGTTAATTACAGATCCCATATTGACAAAGAAACTAATATTGGTTGATGATGATCCCGTTTCAAAAATTATTGGAAAAGAAAAAGCAGCTTGTATCAGTGTAGAAAAATGGTTTGTAGATGCGGCATTTGAGCACAAGTTAATTGTGTCTCAGCAACCAGTACGTATCCTGGCAAATTATCACGTATTTCGTGACGATTGGCCTCTTCGGGATCGCTTCAACACCTTTTTGATGTGGTTGGAAAGTAGCGGCCAATCAACTAGCGATTGGAAACGTAAATATAATGGAGAAATAAAGGAAAGACAGAAAAGGATCACAGCGATGTCAGCAAAACCGAATATCCGTCCAATCACAATGTCCATGGTGGACTGGATATTTATATTCCTATTAATCGGTCTGAAATTGGCAACAATGTCTTTGATATTTGAAAAGAAGGTTAGAGATAATGCCACTATGCGAAGAGAAAATCGACGTGCTGCACGTCGAATCATTGCAAGACGTAGACGTCAACTATTGAATCAGATCATAATGGATCAACAAATGACATCAGGATCTCGTCCGCGATCCATTTAGTGGAATAAAACAGTGAGAACATTTATACTTCACTTTCAACACGATCCTTCTGATATACAAAATAAATTGCAGACTTTTTCACTATTGTTATCCTCGTTTGTCTTAAAATCGTAATTTTGAACGAATTAAAAGTAGAGTCATCAGTTGTATTTAGCAGCGTTGATGTGGTCACCTTGAATTTCACTATATCAATTAATGTACGTGTCATACTTTTGCCACGTATAAACGAATTAAATGATTCGACTGTGTCTTTTTCTTCAATTGATGTGATCTCAGAAAAATCTTCATTATAATACGCATCAAAACCATTATTCAAATATAATTCATGTGTCCAGAACAAAGATAAGCAGTATGAAACTCTATCAATTCTTGATAAGTGTTTAATTTCAACCACGTATTGATGTGTCATGTTTCACCTCATCTAATGATGAAAATCAATGTTTATTACTTACTGCAATAGGAACGAAACAATGTCACGTTGTTGACAACACTCCTCATTACAGTAACAAAGACAAATGCGAACTAATAAATAAAAACAACGAATTTATATGCATCGAGCTTAACATAATATCAGATGATTAATTGTTTGAAATGTTCCACAAAAATGTATTCTATTCACGAAGTAATTATATGTAACAAAATATTGTTCTCGCATTGTATCTTTAATCGTCGAAAAATTATAGAAATGAACAAAGTACAATCCATGTGTGTGTCTGTGTTGACCTCATCATCATCAGATGAAAGGACAGAATTTCATTCCGTTCAACAATCGCATTTTCATATAGTAAGAATAGTTCAAGATTTAACAAGATTTCAAGAGTTACAAGCAGAACATTACGAATTTACTTTCATCAAGTTCTCAACTTTCGTTTTCCATCATCACGTGTTGCTCGATTGAACACATCAATACATTTATAGGCACATTCATGAGAAAAAACAATATTTCGCTCGTGTATGTATCAAATACCTCACATTGTACCCGAAGACAAATATTTCTTAGAATGAATATGAAAAGCGAATTCAAATAAAAAAAAACAAAGAATGGAAAATAAAAAGATTGTCGAATTTTAATAAATAATTTTTATTATTGAATTATACAACGCATCGCTATTCTTATTCGTTCTCCAATGAGAGCGTGTGTAGGTTTTCAATTCTCAAAGCGGGTGATTAATGTTTCTCTTTTTTTCACCATTCCTCATCAACCCATTTTTTTGCAGTTCACCATCACAAATTTATTTGTTTATTTTATTTCCCATCAACCATTTTACTTCTTTCTTTCTTCAATGTTCGGAGCGATTACAATTACTCAATAGTACATGGAGAAATTAATGATGTTTTCATTCTCTTTGTGATTTTTCTTTTTTTTTTTTTCGAATATTCAAGAAGACAATTACTGAGTATGCAAAAAATGCGGGTGTTCAATATCCCCAGAATTCCCATTATTATTCACATACATATATATTTATAAATTTATATCCATATATAATATTCGTCCATACAATTTTTTGAGATTTTTCTTTTTCCCATTTTTCTCATGTTTTTCATCAATCTTTTCAACGTAAAAACTAATTCACGCTAAAACTCTGTACAAAGACTAGGTAAGTCGAGCGAGTCGCATTTTTTTTTCTCCATTCACCATAGTTTTCAAATTTATCTCGTTTTTTATTCTCTTCTCAGTTTCGTCTATTTTCTCTTTCGTATTTGGAAGTTAAATAAATGACAATTCCAACAATAATAAATTTATATACATATAAACACATTTACATACGATATTCGTTTTGTCACCTTCATGCAGTAGAAATAAAAAAAAACATGCATTCATTTTTATACACATTTATGCGTATACATAAGCGTATATATACTCATATATATGAATTAATTGTGTGGCAGTGTATTTTTTTGCGCTTGTATTTTTTTACTTTCTTTCAAGCTCATTTGTTCGAAAACAAAAGACACAAACATTTACACAATCATTCGCTCTCACATCTTTTTCCTCATTTCTTCTCTCATATTTTATTTCATCATAAATTACGTACGATTAAATTATCTTAATATCTAACACTGACTTTCACGTTGCAAACACCAACAAATCCCTTTCATCTTTTCCTCTCCTGTCACTTTTTCAATTCATCACTTGAATTAAAGCAATAAATTCTATAACGAATGAATACAGAAAAAGAATAAACATTCTTCTTGCTTATTTTTTTTTTTTCATCACTTCTATACATTTAAGTCTGCCATCATTTTACGAAAATCAGCGAGTGTATTATAATCAGGATCTGAATCAATATCAGCAAAGTCTTTATTTGAATCAGTCTTGATGAAACTTGGATTATACCGACTCAATGATAACGGGCAAGGCAATAATTCTGGCATCACTGAATGGTGTGTTATCAATGCCGTTAGCGTTGTGAATTCTTTAGTGAAGCCCTGCGAACAGACAAGAATAAAAGAAGCAATTAATTAAAACAATCAATGATAAATTCCCTGAAATTATTCTCTGCATCGACGAATTCAATTAATTTTATACCTTATTCAAAGGAAAAAATCCAATTTAACAACTTATAATAATTTTTTTGTCGCATACTAATAACGTCAATTTGAAAATCGTACACGATCAAAGCTTGTGAAACCATCAGAAACATCACAGTTGTAGACGCAGAGGTAATTCGCTTTGATTTCCCAATGGCACTCCCTACAAAACTCATATCGAATTTGTTTGTGTTGATGTCTGTGGATGTGGAATGGAATCAGTACATTCCATCTCAATAACTACACCATCATATGTATGTATATATAATGCATGTATGTATTTTGTAAAGAGATGTATATGCATGTATTTTAACTTAAGGGATATTGCACAGCCTCACCACCAACACTGTGAGAAAGAGAAGGATTATATTCTAGTGAATTTTCAATCGGAAAAGTTAGTTGGATTACTTGAAAGCTCATCGCGGATTTCTGTCTCGATTCATCTTCTCAGTGCCTCCGTATACTTCATGTATACATGGATTCATTTCAAGGAAATTTGTCCAACGGATAAATTTTACCATAGCGTAATTTAAGTTGCAATTTTCTCATTTGTAAAGTCGAAACATTGGAGGAACTCTATTACTTTGAACACTTCATTTTTTATCTCTCATTTTTTTTCTGGTTGTAATGTCTCCACATCTATAATTATCATTCACGATGTTTGATTATGCAAATAAAATTTTTAACATATTGATATGAATTTGGTGTATTACATGAGGAAATGAGTGATTGTACCAGACAAATAAATTTCATATTCATCTATTTATTATTATTGTGAATAAGTTCATCATTCAATTTAAAAATGAATGATTAACATTATTTGTTTTTATAATACCTACTTTTATCTTGTAGCCTTTATTCGTTCGCATAATGAGATAGTGAGCAATTCCGCTCGGTTGAAATTCACGTGGCACACGCAACGACAATGCATAACATCCAGGTTTACTGGTACTTTCGCGCACCATGAAAGCACCTTCCGGTTCTTGGCTCAACACCTCCAGTGTTATTTCTCTGCAATAAATCAGTTGGAATTAGTATAAACATTTGGTTGGTTGATGTTGAATTTATTTTATGCTTATCATGCAATTGAATCGGTTCTAATTTCTGTTTTCGATTGATTCCTCAATAATTTCACCAGTTGTTTATTCGTTTTAGGTGAATGTATGAAAGAGGAGTTCAATAAGAGCTTATTAAACATTTACGAGAATGGTTGAAACTCAATTCTTATTCATTTATTTCTATTAATTCCATTTCTTCCTTTTCAAATATTTCAAATTTCAATTATAATTTTTCTCTAATTTTGTTCAGAGTGTGCTGGAAAGCAATTGTTGATACAATAAATGAAAAAGATAGCAAAATAAACGACATCAAAATAAAATAATTGGAATAATAATAAATTGGAATTATTTGTAAGATGAATATCTCACCTTGGTATTCCAGCTTGAAACCATGGCGCCTTTCTTAATTCACCTTCCTCACAACGATTATTCAAACTGTCTGTTCTTTCAGGTAATGGTGGTGGTGTTGGTGTTGAACCATGAGTTGAACCATCAGCTGGGACTGAACTACTTGATGTACTTATTTGCGATCGCCTTTTATTCTTGAAATCTGTATCAGCACCTGAACTTGGCGAGTTGTGTCCTATCCTATGTAATGAGAAAGAGAAAGATAAAATTAGAATTAGAATAATCTGATATGATGCAGAGTTTTATCTATTCCCTTCTTTTCCATTTAAAAGAATAGTTGGTTATAACGATTAATAAAATTAATAACAATATAGAATTCCCTAAGTTAAAATTAGTAAGTGAATGAATTATCATGTGTTTCCCTTAAAGATTGGCATTGGAAACATTCGTTGTGATTAGTGGTTTGCTATAACTGTTTTTATTAATATCAATAGCGTATTGTTGAAACTTTTTGTATTGATTCTGCTTTCATATTTGTGTTCATGGGATTGTAGTTGGTGGTCCAAAGAAATTCTGTGTGAAATATTCTAAAATTGGTAGACAAATAAAGCAATAGAAAAATGAAATAAACGAAGGACTTCCTCACCTGTTATTTTCAATATTGAAAGTTTTCGTTGTTATCGATGCATTAATAGTATTATCAATATTCTCCGTTGGTGGTATTTTATTATAATTTATACGTCCACTATCAGAATCAATTATAGCTTCATTGATATAACCACCAGAATGTGGTCTGTTGGTTGGACTTGTTGGTGTGCTACTACCGCTAACCAGTGGACAACTATCATCCTCACTATTCAATCCTAAAACACCACCAGTCAATCCCATTGTAAGTCGTTTAATTAATGGTGGTTTGTCAGTTAATCGTTTATATGAATTCAATTCAGTTGGTGAATTGCTCTCGTCACTGCTTGGTGTACTCTGCTGCGATATACTCTTTGGATCATCTTGATTTGTTGTTATTGGCCCAAGAACATTTGAGAATGTATGTGCGGGTCTTAAACCCGGAATAGAGTTTGGTGCCTGAAATAATAAAAACATTTTTATCAGTTCATGTAAAATAATAATTCATATTGGAATTAATTTATGTCAGATTAATGACTCTAATTCTCAATTCATTTCAGTATATTTATGAATATGGAAATGTTACCTTGACGCTGGCAAGTCGCAGCGTGGGCGAGCCGGCGCTGCCAAGCTGAACGTTCATGTCTGCTGTGGTGTTGCCGCTTCCAGTACGGGACGTGGGCGATCCTCGACTCTTTAGCCACGAATTTGTGGATTGGCCTTTGCCAGCACCACCACCACCCACTGCTACTTTACCTCCACCACAACCACCAACGACGATATTGTCGTTTGTATTGTCACCTAACGGTTTATTCTGTGTCGAATGGAGAACAAAACATTAAGAAACTTATAATGATGATTTATAATTGAAGGGATGTTCATTACAGCTTGAGGAATTTTACGTTCTTTTTTCTTTCATTCTTGCTTTCAAACTACCATTAAGACTTACATCACATTCGAATAACTCATTCATAACATTAATTTTTCAATTCTCATCTAGAATTGTTGATATCTTGACACTGATCAAATCAAATCTTTCAACATTTTCAAATCGTCTATAATTATTGATGGAAATATTTATAATTATTAAGATTTGTAACATTGATGTAAACAATTTCCATTGCTGCATAATTATTTGATGGTTAAGATTTTGTTGAATTAAAAATTTATTAAATTATAAAGAACAAAAATTTCCTTATGATTTACCATTAACTGAACAAATACAAAATTTTTATGTACATCTACAGAGGAAAATATTTTTTCACCATTTACTCTTTTTGCCAGTAATAATTTGGAAACAGCATCACGCGCGAGTCAAACTAAAATATACATCAACACCAAAGACTTCAAAGTCAGGCTTTATAATTAACGCAGACAGTAAATAGGACACCTAGATGGCAACGTTGTATCTACAAAAGGGAGATTGACCCCGCATGCAATGTTTAAATTGAATTGCTATAGTGGTTTGAAAACGTCTCTTCCATTCCTAAATAATCTTCATTCATTGACACTTTATCAATAATACATTTACATACCCAAACGTTTTTTTGTTCGTGTTTATCTTTCGAATAAATAGTTGGTGAATTTGAAGTGATTACATCTTGAATAATTGGCTGGCGCTGAAGTTGCGCCACATATGCCATACGAAAAGCATTGCCAACGATTGTATTTAACTCCTCTGCCTGTAATCATAAAACAAAACAAAAATTAAAATTATTGAAAGTAACCTAAACAAAAGGTATAAATAAAATAATAGATATTGAAAATGAAGAAAACGGACGAAAACATTTGCATGAGAATGAAGATGAACTGCGCAAAAAAAAAAATGTGGTTTTTAGTGCAGTATCAATGCCACTCAAGAGAATTTTCATACGTGCATGTCATGTAAGCGAAAGACATATGTAGGCCACATAGATGAAAAGTACATTCCACATATATTCAATATCATATTCATATGTATACATATGTATTTGAAGATTTTTTTATTTTCTATTCTGCGGTCTGGATTGCTTAAGCCGGATATAGTTGCGAGATGGGATATAGGAAGACCGGAAGTATGACTGTGGCTGGTAACATACATTTATATGTAATATATATATATGTATAGTATAGATGTGGATATAGAAGCGATTTTGCGTTGCTGCCATTCGCAGTAGTTTATATATTTTATATATAAAATATATAAAATATATTTTATATATAGATGTGCACATATATGTGAATATGCTATATAATCTATGCAAGCATTTGAGTTTCTACTTCTCCACGGTTTCTATTTCTCTTTTGCCTCTTCGTAGAAATGCAAGTATGACGAATTGCATGTCTGTATTGAGCTGCGAAAATATGCAAGCACATTCAGCTCAGTGAGTTTAATATTTAACTGATATTTTTCATGCATGTTGAGCAAATAAAGTAGTAAAAATTCTACGAATTCTTTTTGTAATTTTTGTAATAAAACTTTGAAGTTATTTGAGGGTATTTTATTTCGTCTTATTTTGTTGTACGCTGTATTTTTGTGATGTTTATTGAAGCTATGATTGATTATTGATGATTTCGTGAATTGGGGGAATACCCATTGTACATAATTGTGAGGTGGGTAAGGTAGGATTTTTCAAGTGATAATAAAAAAGAACAATGGATTTTTGTTTTCTGAGTAATCAGGTTAATATGGGATTTGCACTTTCCATGTGTGCTGAAAGAATAAATAAAACATTCTTCCGACAGAATTTCTTGCTTGTAAGATATGGAATTAAATACTATTGACAGTTTTTCATTTACTATTTTGTTGTTGTGTTATAAATCTTGGAAATTCGGAAAAATCTCTTCTGCTTCGTCTCGTCGGTATTATACTAATTGGATTATGTTATGTCACATGGTTTTCTCATAGATTTATAAATACTAAAATAATGGGATTCCCGGTTCACTCAATTACCCGGTCGATAAAGGAAAACAAATCGTATTTCAATCGTAAACTTTATAAAATATATTTTTATATTTACTTATATGATTCTCATGACTTTCAACTTCACCATATTACCTCAATTCATCTAAACTCTATTGTTCAAAAATATTCAATGCATGAAGTACTGTGCAATGATTGATGAGAACTTGGAAAAAAAATCCCATAATTGCATGTGTGCGACGTCGGTAAAGTAGAAAATTAATGTGAGGATTTTCTTTTTTTTTCCATCATGGGTGTATAATAAATGTGTGTGTATCTATATGAAGGTGCAAACGAGGCCACCGGATGTGTGGCATGTCGATGTCATATCATTTGACTTTTCAAACGAGACCACAATGAATCGAGCAAGCGAGAGAAATATAAAAAGCGGAAGAGAAGGAGAAAAAAGTGAATAGGAAATGGGTGGCATCGTCACGGGGATGAACTATATACCCTGTTGCAATGCAGATGAATATGTGCGTATATGTGTATATGGTCTCTTTTGTTCTGTGTTCCAGTGAACTGAAATCCGATCGGTGGGCTACACAATTGTGGCTGGTGGACAGTGAGAATGCCACCCGCATTTATGGGATACACACACATCTATACATATATATATATATTCGGATTTTTGTTTCACTGTTTATTTTACACCAATTCTCCCTCTTTTTTTCTGTATTTTATTTCAATTCAATCCACTTTTTTATTTGTTTTTTTTTTTTTTTAATTCTTTGTTCGTTATTTATATATATATTTTTTTCCTATTGAAAATGGTAGTCATTAGTGAGAAATAGTTATGAGGAATTAACGAGAGATTTCTCTATATTTTTTTGTTGATGTCGAATGAGAGTAGGCAAAAAATTGCACCATTAAATTGGGTTACTACGTTGTATATAATTTTTTTGTTGTTTTTCTTCCTAAGCAACTTCAAATATTGAAATAAAATTGAATGGAAAATTAGTGTAATTAAATTTTTATTTCACAGAGTGATTCTTACAATTATGTAAGGAATAAACAATAGAATAATTTACTCATTGATTAATTATTGAACAAAGAGCTTTTGATTTCTTTCTTTCACCATTAAATTCCGACATTTACGTTTATGCTATTGACCACTTTATCATTATTTCTTCTTTCCATTTTACGATTTAATTTTTCTAGAATATCCAAAAATAAAATAGACATCAAAATTAGAGGAATATTTATAATGTCAATTAATATTATTGGAATTAACTAAATGTCGTGACAATAAAAGTAAAAAAAATCGAGATAAATCAAATACGTAGACAGAATATTCATCAAGCATTTAAATATATATTTGTATGTATAAGTAGAGAGATGAAAAATTTATGGATGATTTTGTTATGCAGATGTTGCTGGAGCACATTTTGCTATACACACATTTACCCCAGTGAATATTACATATGTGTACACATTATCTATATATGTATGCCAATAGTGGTATTAATAACCATAAGAGATATATCGAGACATAATATAGTACACAAACGCTGTAGTATACTTAAGTTTAATCTCCGGGTTTAGATTCATACGCAATTTATGTCCGTTACCCTATGCATATTATATTTAAGGACTTTGTCTTCAGAGCCACATGATCAATTTCATTAAAAATATAATTCAAAGTTGATCCTTTGCTCTGGATAATTTTTATTACAGTATGGTGAAAGCAATTTTAAATAAAGAGGGACAGGAATTTTATTAACTCAGAAAATATCACAGTGAATTTATATGTCAACAAAATTACTGAGATGAATTAATTATTTGTAGTTGAAAATTGTTTATTATCATTAAATCAACAAAAAAATAATTGTAAATATTGTTATATAATTCAAAATATAACAATAAATAATTAATTATGGCTATTGGAATATTATTTCTCATTTCATTGATACTCTGAATATTTATTGCTAGTGTAAACTATATAATTTATATTCAAATAAAATTAATATCTGATCTGCTCTAATTCTCATCCAAATTCAATGCACGTATTCCTACGTATAATATCTCTATCGACATATTCAATTTATTACAGCAATAAATTGTAGAAGAAGAAAATTTATAATCAATTCCAAAATAGAACTGCAGAATTAAATTCTCATATTAAATATCATTAAAATTTTGTTTCTCTCATCCATTCATTAATTAACTATTATATAATTATTTTTATCACTTTCATCGGTGTATGTAATCGTGTTGCATGTAAATATTTTATTCAAACTTCATTTACCAATCATTTTAACATAAAAATTTCCAAATATTAATGTTGTGTAAATTAATACAGGAATTAATTAATGTTAATTTACTCTGAATTACTCTTCACCATAAATGTTCTACAACGAACAATAGAAAACAAAAACAGAAGAAACGAACGAATTAGAATAAATAATCAATAGAACAAAAGAATGAAATTTATCAATAACATAAATTATGAAACGATAAATATTACAATAGAATTATTATTCAATAATTCATTTTTAATACAAACTTGAGGTAAAATCCAACTTGAGAAAAAAAAACGGAACACAGAATAAATTAAAATACTTGAAAAAAACCATCATGGACCAATTTAAAAATAACCACGAAGTGATTTCACGCAATATAATAGACGGGATCCACCAAAATGCCAGTAGCTAATCGGCCATTTACTCTCTCTCCTCTGGCAACATTTCGGATCGTTAAAGAGTGAGAAGCTGAGAGTAAGAGTGAGATAAACCGACTGTGTAGAACACATGTAATTTTGTGATAGTATGTGGTTACATTTATATATACAGACATAACAGACATGTAGACATGTATATAATTTTAAGGGCGATCACGTGGGGGTGAAGTGTGCTCACGAAATATGTAACATGTGTGTTTTGTTCTCTAATGGGATATGCAACGGTGCGAGGCAATATCATTATACATATATACATAAGGATAGAAGAGGCTCTTTGGAATTCTATTCACGAAATGGATATGTATATACATGACAGATATATATGCATGCTCATTGTGTGGTAAAGTCACGCAAAGCTGAAGTGATTTTTATACTTGAAAAATGAACGTTAAAAAAAAAATGACAACGAGAAAGAAAATAATTTTTACTATATTTTTTTGTGGTTAAATAGACAGCGAGAAATTTCAGTTAATATTTACATCACTTGTTTGTTATGTGCAAGATTATTTGACACCACAATGAAATAAATTTTTTGGTATTTTTGTTATTTTATTTTTATTGGTTTTTGGTGTGTATATAAAAGACGCAAATCGTTCGGTTGAATAATTTCATGGTTTGCGGTGTTGAGATCAAGTTGAGGGGCTTTGAGATATTTCAATTACGTCCGACACTGCGGCCTGTCTCAACAGGAAAGTGTGAGAGAGTAAGGGCGAGAGGTGGCCAGGCGTGCTATAATTGCTGCCAGGCTGGTCGTCATCTCATAACTCTGAGAGTCATAACATCGTTGGTGCATACCGTCAGTCTACCCATCTACATACCGAAATCGCTGGGCCAAAATCGTCGCATCGATGCTTCACATACCGAGATTAATTGTTGTTTTCATATTTTTGTTTGATTTTTTGATTAATGATGGAAAAATAATTTGTGTGATGACATTTGTATGATTACTTTTTTTTGTTTGGTTTTTATTTATTGGAAATTTTTGGCGATTGAAATAATTGAATTATTGAAAGTGATGAACAGAAGAATTTCAATTACAAATTGAGATTTAGAATGATTTTTGGTAATTATATAGAAGTGCGGCTCTGCTTATTGAAATTTGGATGTCAATTGTTCGATTTTTTATGGCTAAAAATAGACCAAATTAAAAATTGCTGCAAATATTCAAAAAATTGACGTATCCAAAAATTTTCTTTCTTTAAATTGTCAAATATTGATAAATGATTGAGGAAAAAAAATTGCTCAATAAAGTAATTATTTTATTATGTAATTATCAGTGTCTCTCCCTTTTTTTTTGAACTCTGACTGGTCAACTGTTGTTCATAATATCATGAACGAAATGAAGATTAGACACTTATTTTGGTGTAGTCTGCCATGCATGAACGTAATTGGAAACATGGGAAGGGTCCAATCTAATTAAGTACACAATGGAATATTCCTTTTTCTTAATTAATAAAATGGTAATTAATACTGAAATCTACAGCATTATTATCATTCTTTTGCGTGTCAAGTTCGATAGTTATAACAACTTTCAGATTTAAATGATAATTTGTCATCTAATTGGTTGATAATAATTTAATTTTTGATTGTCGAAAAATGAATTTGAAAATGTTGAAATATTCAATGGATAAATATAGATATGAATTATTCAGTGTTTAGTGACAGCCAGTGATTTTTTTTTAATTCTCTGATTCAGTATTTAGATAAAAAAATTTGTTTCGCTCATGAGAAAAAAATTCTACATCAGTTTCAAATACTTCTAACCACTCTACAATCATGTCGAATGAGTTTTTCATTGTGATAGGAAGTGCCATTACAAATCAATTACAAATTATTGACAATTTCAGTATTATCTCGATAAACAATAAATGGTTTTGATTTTTTCAACAATTTTTCCATCTCAGTGATTGTCAAAACATTGACGAAGAATGTTCTAAGGTCACTACAAATTATCTATCTTAGAAATTTAAAATTGTTTTTCAAGTTATCTGGGAGAAGTGAAGTAAAACTTTCTTTATTAATATTGTTACGACATTTTTGCAAATGAATTCACATTCACAATATGACAACAAAATTTTGTTATAGTTAAAAGAGATTTTTTCAAACGAAATACTGATAAATTTCATACATTTTTTTGTCATGAAATCAAAAATAGATTTATGACAGTATAATTACGACTTAACATCCAACCAGCACAAAAGAGTAATAAAAATTGATTGCTTTATGGATCATTCAAGTATAAATATTCAGACTAATAAAATCCGATGTACTCACTGAAGTATATGCGTTATCTTTTCAAAAACACTTGTGTTCTTATTTAGTAATTTGGAACAAATCAACATAAGCTTTGGTATAAATACAGTGGAAAAAATTTGAAAATTGTCTAAACAATTGTATTGCATCAATTGATCAGTTTGCTCATATTTTTATAAAATAAAATGCAGAACATACGAAAGTATATCACTATTGCCATTTTAGTGTCTTCAACACAGGCCATTCTATCTTCATCAGTGATTGACTCTTTTAAACTATCTCGAGTAACACGAGACGTTCTGATTGATTATCATCTTCCCAAAGATGTCATTCCCACTTCATACAAAATTTTCCTAACTCCAAACTTTGACGGTGAAGAATTCACATTCAATGGTATGTCAGATATCAACATAAATGTTAAACATGCCACGAAACAGATCACAATGCATGCAAAAAATATCGATGTGGATTCCAACATAAATATAAATTGTAATCATGAAAAAAAAGTGACAGTTAAAATGGTTGAACCTCCTGACAATATAACAGATTTTTTGACAATTATTCTTGAACAAGAGTTACCAGAAGGTTCGAATTGTAATTTGACATTGAAATATTCTGGAAGAGGAAGTGAAGGATATGAAGGATTTTTTAGAGCTTCTTACGTAGATGAAGATGATAAAAAAAGGTAAGTCAAGAAAAATACATTTCTCACTTACTAATTTTCCTATATCAATTATTTCTCAATTGTTAACAACACATAAATTTCATCTATAGATAATTTTCTTTATTATTCAAAATTAGATGGATAGCATCAACTCGTTTGCACTTCATTGGAGCACGTCAAGTATTCCCCTGCTGGGACGAGCCAGCATTGAAAGCAAATTTTATAATATCAGTGAAACACAACAAAAATTACATAGCTCTTTCCAATATGCAATTGCAAAACGTTGAGATTGATACCAACGACTGTGAAAAAGTGATCAGTCATTTTGTCCAAAGCCCAAAGATGTCTCCTCACATGGTAGCAGTAACAATTGGCGATTTCATTATTCTCAACAATCAGAATGAAGAATTTCGTATGTGGATATTACGAAATGCAAAGAAAGATGGAAATGCCAATTATGCAATGCAAGTGGGCAAACAATTATTAGCAACGATCGGAGATTATTTGGATTTTCCATTTAGAGCTCATGGTTTTATCAAGATGGATGCAGTTCTAACAGCATTGCCACCAGATTTCATTTCGATTGATCATTGGGGTCTTGTCACATATGAGTTCGTAATTAATTATTTAAACATAAAATTAATCTTATTTAGGTATGCATCTGGTGTGAATTAATATGACAATTAGTTGCTGATTTTTAAATTGGACTGGGTTGACAATAGCGGAATGGTTGAATTGTCAGTGTCCTCTTTTATTGATTTCTATAAGAGAAAGAGTCAGTTCAATTGATAGAACTGTATTCCTTGTGGCATGGAGTTTACATTGTCAATCCTCAGTTTATTCTATTGGTGAAAGACAGCATTATATCAAAATAATAACAAGAAGCTATTCAGAGAAAGCATCAGTTGCAAACATGTTTGTTCTTCTCATTCAAAACATTTCATGATATGACTATCATGCTAAAGTTGAATAGAGCAGTTCATGTGCATGATATTGAACTGGTGCAAGTTTCATGTCAGATCTCGATAAATTTAGACAAAGAGATCTGAATGAAATATTTTCTTTTTCATCTACTTGAGAAAGTCATGAAAACGATTGGAGTATTTTTCAGTAATAATTGAACCATCAGTTCAAATGTAAAAATATCATAAATATGGAAACTATAAGTGATAGATTAGTCATCTTTATTACAATCCTAACCCATTGCTGAAGCAAAAATTGTCCAATAACTTTTGTTCATACGGAAATTAGAGTTGTCTTCAGTATAACTCTAAATTATGTTAAGAGATTAATCAATTGATGATGTCTATGATGATTTTAATGATTTTATAGGATGAATGATCATTTATTGAATGACGATTGGAGTTCAACTTCTAAAAAGGAAGACGTTGCTAGAACAATTGCACGTGAAATAATAAACCAATGGTTCAGTAGCTTAGTTTCTCCAAGATGGTATGATTTCATATGGTTAAGTGAAGGGTTTGCCAGTTATTTCCAGTACACCATGGTAGATCAGGTACTGAAGTGTAGCCAATATTTCTTTATGTTGTTTACACGTTTTAAATATTTGCTTCGCATTTCAAACCCCTCAATAACAATTTTACGTCAAATAATTAATTAATTCATGTGGAAAAATCATGCGAATAGTTCCTAATGGGAACAAGAACTGACATGTTATAATTGTTCACTTGGAAATACATGAAAGAGTATTGAAGTAATCAATGAACATCATATGGACTGATCAATTTCTCACAACTCGATGATAATTTGTAGAGCTTCAAAATTAATACCAAACATTTTTAGATTGAACCAACATGGCAGATGATGGACCGGTTTGTACAAGAAAATATTCTCTCAACAGCATTTGTGTGGGACAGCACGACTGATAGTCAGGCCATAGAGCATGAATCGAAGAGTCCGAATGACCTGCGAAATCCTATTAACACATTCGTTTATGCTAAATGTAAGTAATATCTTCAACCTTTCATGACATGTTAAATTTCTCCATTCATTTCTCTCAATCTACTACCAATACCTGTAACTATATTTCTAATTTCTCAATAAATTAAACATGCAGTGCCAGTTTCATGAAAACGAATCGAAATTTTCACTGCAAAAATTCATAAATCAATTTACTTTACAGCTGCTTCCATCATCAGAACGATATGTTATATTCTTGGCGAAGAAAACTTCAGGAAAGCTTTAAGCACCTATCTCACGACAAAGTAAATACAATGACAACAAATGATTCAGGAAAATACTGCAAGTGATGTGATGAATTAATTGTATAATTTATCTTTACCCAATCGCCAGAGCATTTGGATCAGTGACCTCTGACGATCTACTCAAAGAACTGGTCAAAGTCAACACAAATAACGACATCAATTTTCTAGACATACTGAAAAGCTGGATAACAGTACCAGGTTATCCTATTGTCAACGTTACAAGGGACTATCGAATTGGAAAAGCAATAATAACACAGTCACGTTTCATTGACCAAAATGCCAACTTGACCTCTGAGAAATATTGGATCCCAATAAATTTTGCAACAGGAGACAATCTGGATTTCACCAATAACAAAGTCACTCACTGGTTTGATCCATCAGAAAGTTCAATAGAGATCAATAATTTAAAAAATGATGAACTGGTTATATTCAACAAACAAATGCTTGGATTTTATCGTGTCAATTATGATGAAAAAAATTGGGAATTGATTACAAACTTTCTGAAAAATCATCAACATACTGATATTCATGTGCTCAATCGTGCACAATTAATTAGCGATTCACTTTTACTTTCAAAACTTGGTTATGTTAAATACAGTGTGGCCTTAACACTTATGGAGTATCTTGCGAATGAAATAGACTTTATTCCATGGTCAGTGGCATGGGATGGTATCGTATATATTTATAACTACGTGTCAAACACTGAATTTGACGAGCCATTCAGGGTATAAATGAAATTCTATGAACTTTGAATCTTATAAGATTATATCAAATGTTATTTCTTAATTTATCATTTTGCAGAATTATGTTGTGGAATTATCGGAAAAGTTGGTGAATGAAGTTCAATTTGTTAACTTGGATAAAGCTGACCATATCACAAAATTGAATAGAGTATCAGCTTTGAGAAATGCTTGCTTTTTTGGATCAAGTTCATGCAGATCTGAAGCAACAAGAAAACTCACTCTATGGTTGAATGATCCTGAGAAAAATGCGTAAGCTCATTGTTAAATTGATAATCAGATTGAATTTTATTGATTACTTTTGTATAAAATTTTCTAAGGACACTTTTTAATAGTTAATAATATTCTGTGGATATTAATAAACACAGACTTTATCTCACTTTTGTTGATAATCACCAAACTTTGTTTAAAATCAATAAACTTGTTCTTAGATTTTTTTTTTAGTTTCCATTGTGATTTTAAACTATTGGAAATTTTTATTGTTTGCCAGTTTTATTTAAATTGCACCGACTCTCAGTGTACTAATTGTTCCCTTTTTTTTTTATTCTACTATTTTAGTTTTAGATTATCGTTTTTCATATCAATGTTTCATTTCAGTTTGATACCAGATGAAAAAGAATGGATAATGTGCGCTGGAGTACGAAATGCTGATGAAAAAATATGGGAAAAATTGTGGGAAAAATATTTGAAGGATAAAAATAGACAAATTTTAATCGCACTTGGATGTACATCTGATGTTGAAATTTTGAACAACTTTTTAGGCTCTGTAATCACTGACAATTCTAATTATGAGGATTTTCAAACAACGTTTGAAATTATTCTTGACATGAGTGAGAATGGGCCAATTGTTGCGTTTGATTTTATCATCAGACATTACACACAAATTTTAGATCTGTGAGTTTATATCAAATTCATATTTAATTCTGATGATGATACATTGACTGTTATATCTTTCAGTGAAGGATACACCAGCGGTAATTTAATTTCTGTACTCTCATCTTTGGGATATAAAATAAGAAGTCGAATTCAACGCGATAAGGTTAGTGTAAAAGTTTACTTAACCGTTTAAATCGGTTCATTTTCACTGACATTGAAGCTGCTCAAATTCAAATGAAGCAAAAGTGTTGTAAATTAAACCTTGTGGATTAGTCAGTCTCCTGATTTAAATGGAATTTTCTCATTTAATAGCATATATTTATTCAAGGTATTGATTTACGCCACTGGTAATAAAGAGGGTTTGAATATTTTTTTCTTTCTTTTTATTTTCTCGAGTCAATAATTGTAACATTGAAATAAATTATTTTATTTCTTCAAGATTAGTTTTCTTACATTAGAAAAAATTGTCTTTACTGAAATTCATTTCATTGACACAAAAGTTAGTAATAAATTTTTGTAACTTAATTATGAAAGAATTAATTTCTTGAATATCAATTTAATTTAATTAAATAGATTTACATTTCTCGCATTGATTGAGAAAATAGACGATAAGATTATTGAAATAGTTTAATAATTCAGTTAAGAATTTAATTAATGGCATTTAATATAAATTCGATAAGTATAAACATCAACGAAATATTTTTCAGGTCAAATAACAAAACATAATTTTGTATCCATCATTTTATAATTTTATAATTACAGTTGCAGAATTTCATTGAAGATAACAAAACTTCTTTCAATGGCACTGCTGATGATGTATTGAAGAATGTTGATCGAATTCTGAAGAAATTAGATAGTCAACAAGCAAGAGAAATCAAAAATTTCTTACAAACAAAATAAAATCGTAAAGGAACTATTTGAATATTTCCTCTAATATGAAATAAAATTCACTTAGGCAATTGTACTAAAATTTCTTTCAACGAGATATAAAATTAATTATTCCCTATTGTCTTGTTTTTTGTTGTTTTGTTATTCCGTCATGTTGTCTGCGTCAAAATTGTTCACAATTTGTGTTTGTCATGCTCGTAAAAATGAAAAAAAATTGAACAGCACTAGAACTAATTTAGAAAAATAATTGTGAGGTGAAAAGTTCAACGCCAGTAAAATGTGAAATTCTTCTATTCTCGCTATCAAACATAATTTTAATCGAATTCTAATGACACAGCGTCAATGTTATAACCTACTTTGAATAAACGATGAAGAGTCGATAAAAAAACCTTCACGTTTATGTAACGTAACATAATTTTATATATAACTGTCGATGAGGATTTTTTTTCTCTAAAGTGCTACCGCAAAGTCATCCTCTCTTCAATTATATTTTTTTTTTTTACCATCCTATTAAAATAGAGCTAATTAATTGGAAGCGAATCCATTGGTGATGGTAGAAAATATGCAAAAGAAGGGAAAAATAAAATAAAATCGAATTGCATTATATAAAAATTATTTTATAGACATCGATAGTTTATTATATAATTTTCATCCTACAATTTTCATTGAGTCTATCGCCACTTAATTTGCGTAATTTAAATGTTCAACATATAAATTATAATACCTAAGGGAAATAATTGCAAATAATCTTGTTAAAATAGACTCTATGAAGAACTTAAAGAAATAATAGCGCAGTATTTTACTGATACTCAAGTTGGAAAAAAGAAAAGAAAGAAGACATTCACTCGATTAAACTAAAACGAAAAGAGCAAACTTTCACGCACTATACCCTTGAGAAAATGGTGGAAAAGGAGAAGAAAAAAATATGTAAGGAAGAAAAGAAGATAGTGAAGACGTAAAAGAACAGAAGGAAGACAGAAAAAAACAAAAGAGTAACACCCCTTATACGAGACAATCTCGTGTAAACAATTCCCAAGTAAGTAAAATCTTCAAATCTCTGAGAATCGCACGAATTCATGTTTGAACAGGAGAAGAAAATTTCTTTTATATATTTTTTTTTACCTTTCTCTTTTCTCTTTGTTATGACATCTAAATCACTTCGGTAAATATCATATCACTTTCGAAACGTTTTTGTTACTTATTTACCTTTTCGAGACTGTTTTTTTGTTTTCGTTCACTTTCGCATACATAAAAATATCCTCAGTACACAAACTGATTAAATAAAATATGAAAAATATGAAATGGACAATTTATTGAAGAAAATATTTTTTTAACTTTTGGTTAAATTAATTTGTTTCAGTTTTTCACTATTGAACTTCTGAAATGTCAAATAATAAATCAACAAATCAACAAAGAGTCAACAATTGTAAAATGGAAAAGAGAAGAATTTTTTTTAGTCAACAATTTAAACGTTTATGAAAAATTCTGATTTACACAGTTGATATACAAAACGGTTAAAGTTATTAAATGCAAAAAAATTCTAAATGAAACAAATCAATTATTAACAACGTAACATAAATTTTTAGATTAATGTCTGAAGATTCATTCAGAATTGTAATAAATTGGCAGACAATTTTCATAAAAAAAATCAATCAGAAAACAAATTCTCAATCATTTTTATAATCCCAACATCATTCAACGTTCAAAATTGATATCTTATCAATATTATTAACTGTAAACTGCGTGTCACAAAAAAAAAGAACTCATACATGACCCACATAAAATCATAATCTGAATCTCAAATAGTTCCAATTGACTTCACCAATAACATCCAACAGTATAATTATTCACGCTCAAATAATATTTTTTATTTACTACATACAAAACACAAGATCGTAATCATTAACTGTAACAAAATAAAAAAAAAAAGAAAGAAACCAGGGCGATGATTAAATCGAACAAATCGTAAGAGAAGAATCGACAAAAAGAAAAAACGACGGACAGAGAGAAATAATAAAAATATTTCCAAGTGATTAATTGCCAAGTAAGATTCTACAGTGCGATACATAAATAATGAAATTCTATCACACGGTAGTCACATAATATAAATCACTATTTTACAACCAACAATTACACATCTGTACTGATTTAAAAATAAATAAGAATGAAAGAAAAGTGAAGAAAAACAGAATAAAAGAAACGTAATAAATTATTCATCATTTATGTTCATCATAATTTTTAATTTGTATTTTTTTCTTTTCTATCATCTGCAAGTTCTAAATTAAATACAACAACTGATTCGTATAAAAACGAATGTGTTTATGAAAGTCAATCGCACCTCAATAAAAGTATTATCGATAGTTACATAGAAATCATTAATTTTTTTGCAATTACATTAAGCCAACACGTACAAACTCACGTTAATCATTGGCAATAATTTATCCAGTGGAGTTGTCAACACACACACACACACTTTTCAAATGAAAGATTTATGGCATTGAGTTCATTAAAAGGTTGTTTACGTTTGTGAATTGTCCATATCCGTATAAATTGATGCAATGATACTTTGATCAAGATGATACTGAAGAGTAAGAGCAAAAGAAAGTTTGAGTTTATCTATACTGGCTAAGAAAAGTGTATAGAATTACTTACAGAACACAACTTCGAGTTTATTTATTTATTGACGTCTCCCTTCTTTTTTTTTTCTTCACTGAGACCATAACATTTCTTTCTCACAAGACTCTGATATTTTTTTTATATTGTCCCAAGGGAAACACTACGTTCACACACGTATCTAGCTGGATTGTATGAGGTGAATTAGAAGTACTGAGCTTGTTGAATTTATTTTATATTGAAGAGTATTTATTTCTTCCTTTTTTATTTTTATATATTGGTTATTTTTGCTTATTGAGTTGGAAATGATTATTATAAAAAAATCATTTGAGGAAATGTAGAATAGAGATTGAATTGATTTTTTTTCAATGTTTAATTTTGTTTGAGTTTGATGCAGAGCAAAATTATTGATAGACTCAAAACAATTTGATTGTTAATTGCTAATTA
The DNA here is from genome assembly GCA_030523045.1 of Meteorus cinctellus. Taxonomy (NCBI): domain Eukaryota; kingdom Metazoa; phylum Arthropoda; class Insecta; order Hymenoptera; family Braconidae; genus Meteorus; species Meteorus cinctellus. The sequence continues at coordinate 96,194 of JAPYZF010000162.1, forward strand.
TTTAGAATAATTATTTTGTTCTTCTGATAGTAAATTATGAAAACATTATTGTTGATTACATCAGATCGAATAAAATAAAATTTGTCTTATTTTTTCATTCTATTTTGTTGTGAAATAAATAAGAACTCAGAATAAAACAAATTTCATCTTTCTTGAAAATAACAATTATTTAAGACTTGGTTTTATATTTTATATCAAAAAAATTGAATGAAAACAAGATGAATAATTTCATTTTTATATTCCTAAACAAAAGAATTATTATTCTATTATGTAACAGTTAAAAAATTCGAGTATTATTGTTGGGAGAAAGTTTTGAATAATATTTAAATTTTACTATACAGTAAAATTTAATTGAAAAATTTTCGTTTCTCTTTCGTATCAATTTTGATTGAAGGGAAAAAAAAATTCCATACATGTTACAAATTTGTTAAGTCCCAAATTCTACATTCTAATTCTCTTTCCCTTTGAATTAATAGTCAATCATAAAATTCTTGCTATTACGAATGAATTTTCTATCAAATCTAATCAATCAATCTGAACGGTCAACCATTCATCTATGACGTAAAAAACGTCGAACAAACGTCGGACAATTCTATCTATGAGATATACGACAAAACGGATCATTAAATGCATATTTTCATAGAGAAATAAAATTCTGTTTTCAAATCCGCTATATGATATGATATTTCATATTGTAGATAAGAAGAAAACGACGCGTATGTTAGGTTGTTTCAAACCACTGTCACAGTAAGTTTATATCTATAGAAAAAAAAAATAAGATGAGAAAGATGAAGGAAATGAGAAGAGATCACAAATAAAATGGAATAAAGTAAAGTAAAAAAAAAATACTGGATAACCGGATAGAGAGCAAGAAAACCGTTGGGATTCATTGCAAGTTGAGTTCTTTTTTTTTCTAGTTCTCCGCTTCTTCTCTTCTTCAATTTTACTTTATTTCTTCTATTTTTCATACAGATGCTTGAAGAGAGAACAGGGAAAAGGAGTTTTGCAATGGAATCGTCTAATAAAAAAAAAATTAAAATGAAGACAGGAAAAAAAAAGAATGTAATGGAGAAGAGAATGAGGAGAAGAGAGAGCGAATGGATCGGCTGTTTATGGATGAAGGAAAAAAGAAGTTGAAAAAATAAAATAGAAATGTCTCTCTGGTGACTTCTTCCTCTTTAACTTCCTTTTTTTTTTTCACTTATTTTTCTTTCCCATTTTCTTCTACTTTTTCTTCTTCGTATTTTTTTTTTATCTTCTGCTTTTATTGTGAAACACATTGCGACAGTGTTGTCTGGTTATCGCAATACTCAAGTGTAAGTCACAATCATATCTAAGCATTTGCTATCGAATCATTCTTTGAACTTTTGAAAGGAGTCATGTGTTTGCATTTGTGCATTTATGCACTCAAATAAAGTAGAAATACAATTGTTATTCTTAGAATTACTTGTAGAACACAATTTTTGATATAAAAAAAAGAGAATAAATATATTTTTTTACATAAACAGTTGTTGTGTAATGAACTATTGAGATAAGATACAAAAAAGGAAGAAAACTGATGCAGAATTTGAAAGATAAAATGAAACTCAAAATATTAAATTTCAAATTTTTATCAACTGATAATTGTGAAATAAATAATTCAATTGTGAATTTTATGTTTTTACGTTTCTTCTTTCTTAATTTGTTTCCACTCGAGGTTTTTATTTTTTAACATCATAAGATTTCTATATTTTTCATGTTGATATATTTAACTTTTATTGTTCAAAAACTTTTCTTGTATCTTTCACAAATTATTAACAATTTCTACTTTATCAATCAAAATTGTTTATGAATTTATTAAGTTGATCAATTTTTCAATAATAAATTCTGTAATAAATGAATATGAACAATATTGCTACAGTGATTAAATTATCTAGCACATGTAAATAATTTCGACGACACAACAAAAAAAAATAAGGAAAACAAAAAAACAGATACAGAACAGAACAGAAATTATCCAATTTTTGGGAAACATTTCTGTTTCTAATTTCCTATCTTTCCATTTCCTGTCTACCACATGGTATCATTCCAGTTATCATTGAATTTATTATCAGGTTTAAATACTCGACATCGAAAATAAAGTCCAAAATAAACAGAAGAAAACCCCACCAAAAGAATAAACAAAAATAATCCCCACACAATTTCTTATTTTTATTTATCCTTTTCCCATTCCCTGCTTTATTTTTCTTATATTCCCTCGAGGGTATCGTTGCACTTGTCATTAGATTTCCTAGTGCTCTGTTTTTGTCTTTACATTTACCATTGTCAATAAAAAAAGAACAGGAACCAAAAAATAGAAAAAAAAAAACAACAGTGAGCGAAAAAGAAATCCCTACAGAAGTTTTCATGTGGTGTCAACGACGTCATTTATCATTGCAGTGGGCGTTGCAGTCCCCTATGTGAATTTCTTTTCCTTTCCTCATCTCCAGAGACTTATAGATGTATATATGTATATAATATGGCCCAGTTTCAGATGAAATTCTTCGCCAGAGGCGGTTCAATTGCGCCATCTTACCCTCGGTCCCCTCAGCAGGTGCTACATAAACTCGATGATTTAATAACACCTTGGAAAAAAAAATATTTCCACCAACACTTTTTTATTCCTAATTCGGTTTCTCAATGTTCAACTCTTCAAACCTTTTTTTTTTCTGTTCCCCATTCATAATATTTCTTCAAGTTAATTTGTTTTTTCTTCTCTGAGCATTGCACATTTCAGGTAATAATGAAATGTTCTTATTCGTAAAATATTTCTACTCATTTTTTATTTATGTTTATGTTCCAGAGCAGGTAGAGCAGTGGCAGGTGAAACGATTGTGGAATGAATGTGTTTAGAAAAGTGAAAAAGAAATAGAAACTAAGTAATAGTAGATGAATGCATTTAAAATATAATGGACCATAAATATTATCGTTGTGGTTTTTTGTTTTCTTTTTTTAATTCTTTTTTTGATTTATGTTGAGATATTCAGACGAACATTTCATTAGATTTCTTTTGAGATAAAAAAATAAAATTATGCTAAATAGATTTGCTGTGTGGTTTTTGCGACATTGTTAATAAATTGTCAGAGTAAAATAACATAAGAAGAAGATTTTGTAAAATTTCAGTCATTATTTTCATAGAGAGAAATTACGATTAAATTGTCATTGAACGCAGGTGAACAATTATTTCAAATTCTCTCTCATTTTATTTTCTCCATCCTTACGACCTAAACATTTTAAGAATGGAAATTAAGTGAGCACCTTCCCCTATAACAGCCTCCCTTATAACAAACATCATTAAATATCCAGCTGTAGCAATTTGAGGGGCTGTAGTAGAAGTATTTATCTCACAGGTTGAGAATTTTAGTGGATATAAATGTGAGTGTGTTAATTTAACGTGTTTGGAATTTTTCTTCTTTTAATAAACCCAATAACAAGTACATAAACAATGAACATAGAAATAATATTTAGTTAATTAAAGTGGACACTAAATTATCCCTGCATTTTTATTTTCTGCATAATTATTTTCCATATTGACTGAAATGAAAATCAATTTCATAAATGTTTATTTTACTTGACATACAAAATTATACTTTAGAAAAATGATTCAAGAGAATATAGATAAAAAGACATTTTCATTCAGTTTGAATTTCATGATAGAATTCACTGACAAGATGAAAAAAAAGAAGAAAAAAAAGAAAGAACATGAAACGATCAAGTTCCACAAGAGCAAAAAGCGAAGTTTCAATTGAAAAATGGCTGTAAAATTGAGATTGATCCAAAAGAAAAAAAAAATGGTTACGAATATTGGAAGCCTGTTAGGATGTGCTATGATATGGAAGCCATTCAATATCTGTGCCGAGTATGAAGTCAATTCGTCCATAACTTTCAGAGATATTGTTCATGCCAAGTAGGAAAATCTCATGTCAAGAATAGAAAATAGTTTGAAGTTTTACTTCAAAATGTTCGATATTATTTTCTATGTCACGATGAATTCTTCAGTCTTTTAATGTTTCACAAATTATTAACATTTGTAAACTACTTCAGAAAATACAAAAGACACAAAACAAAAATATTTCTTTTCTGTAAAGTTCTGAACAAATATTTGAAAGAAAAGTCAATTTAACAATAAAAAATTTGTCATCTTTTCAATTTCTTTCATCAAATATAATAAAAAGACACAAAAAAAAACAGACAATTTATTACTAAATTATTTTCAATTCTAAATAAATAATTCTAACATTTAACTAACCAAAAAAATACCAACGAAAATTCAATTTCTTCAATTTCTTCATTCCAACACTTTAAATTCATTTTGTAAATTCAGATTTTCTTCTATCACCATCAGCTCACCATAAATATCAACATAACCCAATATTTCCTCAATACAAATGACATTCTTATCACTAAAAAAGAAATCTTAAATAAATCTTTAACCTAAACAAAAAAATTTCCATTTATTTTTAAACCTCCCTCTCAATCTCCAATCTCTGCAAACTTTCACTTTCCACATCAAATTATTTTTATCACTTCACAATATATAACCACGAATAACTAATAACGAACTTCCATTTGCCTGTCTATTTATTAAGTACTAGAAAAGATAATTTGAGAATAGAAAAAAAAATAGAAAAGGGGGAAAAAAATCAATTGCCTGGCTTATATTCGCCTGCACATAGCACATGAGGTACAAAGAGAAAGAGATGAATTTTTCATCCATAAAATACTGGGCGTTGCAATGCGCAAATGTTCCAGCTTGTGTATATATACATAACGTTGCTTGCCTTCCTGCCCCCCACTTGAATCCGCAGGTGGCAGCAGCTGGATCCTGAGAGATCGATTACCCATTCCGAAAAGAGAGAAAAAAAGAGATCTGCCAAGCTCTTCAATCCCAGTGATTTTCATCCAGCTGCTCTTCATCTCTTCGACACTCCTTTCCACTTCATATTGACGAAAAAAATTTGTTTTATGCATTCATGTATGTATATATATATATATATGATAATGTTCATTCCCTGAAGCTGAATAGTCACATCCAATCGAGGACAGGTGCAATGGAATAGAAAAACTTAGCACCTGCTTAATTATTTTTGTTTGCTTTGGTTCTATTATTTAGAATTTATTTTTTATTGTGTTACTTTGTAGATTTGATGTAGAAGAGGTGAAGGTTATTGTGCAGTTGGTGTTGATGTCGAGTCATGTTTTTGTTTGAGAATAGAAATGGGTTGGAAAAATTATACAAAAGAGATTGATTGACAGATAGGAAATAAAAATGGGATTTTAAAAGGTGAAAATTGTGGTTCTTTTTGATTTTCAATTATGTTGTTATTGAGAATAAATAAAAGCGATAATAATAAAGAAATTATTACATTTCATATGTTTAAAATGCCATTTATAATTATTTATAATTATTAAAATATAAATAAAAGTGCAATTGTGGACATGTAAACAACAGAAATATAAATGAAGAATTCCGAAAATATTTTTCTAATGAAAATGATTAAAATTCTATAATTTTCCCTGATTACTTCACTGTAAAAAAAAAATTTCCTATAATAAATTGTCATTCTTCTTTCGCACATAATAATTCAAAATAAAGAAATAAACATTATCATTACCAGACATAATAATAAATGTCATTTTATTTTTTCTATACCAAATTCTATCTTTATCATTTCACTATTTATTCCCCCTCAAAAATTCAATCCTTCATTAAAGATAATTCAAGATAATCAGAAACACCTCGAGAACAAGAAATATTTAAACATTACCAGAATATGTCATTTTGTTTAAACAATATCACAGAAGAGAACAAACCAAAAAATATAATAAAACAAAAAAGTCATTAAATTATTTATTTGCAAATAAGTTTGCTTTTAAACGAAGAATTTTTACAGACCAGTTGTACTTTGAATTGATCACATACGAAGGCGAGAATTGTGTGTACACTACATATATATATATATATATATATATAAGCAGACATGTATGTGTAGATCTAAAGGATGTGCCAGTTGCTTCTCGGCCTATACGAAGCGCTTCGCGCTTCGCCATGACGGGCCACATTCCTCAGACATACCAAGCGGTCACGGCCATATCTTTCATTCCTGAAAGAGGAAGCTGATGGTGAATCGCGTTCTTCTTCTCCCACTTCATTTCATCCTTTTTACCTTATCCCTATCTCTCTCACCTTTACTTTTATATTGCCACATACACACATATATAATTTTATTTATCTGATCTCTGCAATCGTTTCAAGTCTGGCTACTTCTGCATGACTCACTGTCCATGTTCCGGTTTCAAAGGTCCCAAATTCATTTCCCAAATTTATTTATCCATTTATTTATTTGTTCATTCAATTTTTCCCATCATTTTCTTTTTTGGTGGTATCAATAATTTGTAAATTCTCTGATACTTCACTATCAATATTTCTTTGTGTACTTGTGTATATACTTTACCAATCTCTTCGAACCCTTTTCAATCTGGTGTATTGCGCGATATACTCAAGGGAAATAGTGTTGTCCTGACTCAAACGAAAGCGACAACGTCACGTCTAATAGTCGCGCGAGTTGACTGAGAAAGAGTGAACGATAAATAAATAGTAGAGGAAAAGAGAATGAATAAGAGAAGTTTATTTTTTTTTTTTCTTTCTTTAGTCACAGAATGAATTTTTGTGAGATTAAATTGTTGTGAAGGTAATTGGTGATACGGAATTAATTTGTTTAGACTATATTTTTTACTTTGACATATAGGTTAGTACGTGAATGAATATTAATGTGATAAATATTCATTTCATTGAATAAAAATCTTGTAAAAATAAAGAGATGATTTTTTTTTATTCCATCTGTTTTAAAATAATTAAATTCTGATAGAAATTACTGACTTATTCATCGAGTTTAATTTAAAACTTTTAAATTTCAATGGATGAGAATAAATTTTCGAAGAATTGTTATCACTTCATCAATTTAAACTGTATAAATTAATGAAAAAAAAAGTTAATTATCAAAAAAAGTTTCTATTAATTTAAAGCAATGAGACTGTACAGATACAAAATTAACGATGTCGAGGACAACTGGACAAAAAACATTTCAACCATTTCAGTTATAAACATCTCATATAGTTGTGTATTAACAGTTGTTCATGTTTATTTTTTTTTATCTTCACCTGGACTCTCAATTGTGATTGGTGTTGGCGATAAATTGGCAACAGACACAACAGATGTTGTCTTGATATAGAAAACTGTCGCATCATTATTGCCATCAACAGCTTGCACATTCGCAGACAATTTATCGACATCATCATCACCATGACCATTACAAGTGTGGAATTTATTGATTTATTTATTCATTTATTTATTTATTATTTTCTTTATTCATTCTCTGACATCTCAAGCAATTTATATTGTCGTACAATTTTACAGTAGTTGTTTCCTTCTATTTTTTTTTTTTTTTTCTTTATACAATTCTTCTCTCACTTTTGCAACGAGTTGTTCATCGAGTCATGCTGTGGGTTCAAGTGTACGCGATCAGCTAGAGCGTGTAAAGGTGGAAGATTGTTTGACTGGAACGACTAAAGTGAGGGAGAAGAGAAAGTGGAGCTTTGCTCGACGTGATGGAAACTGAATGCCCAAGAGTTTTCATCCACTACAGAGACATGGCAGATTTTCATCGTGAGAATGAAGTGGTGTATGTGTTAAAGGATACTGCAATGAATATCAGATTAGTTAGTTGTATATATATAAATATATGTGGAAAATAGAGGAAAAGGGATTGCAATTTATATAAAGTTTGTTATATAAGGAAAGGTTAAAACGAAGCAATTGAGGTCTTTGATGAGCAATTAACACTTTTAAAGTAAAATTTGTGTAAACATAGAAATATGCGATTTTTCATTTTGACAAAAAGGAATTATTTCATGAATTTGTAAATTACATTTATTGGTATTTAATAAATAAAAAAAATTATTTTTCTTCAATATTAACATATAAAATATGTCATAAAAATTCTCTTCATACTTTTGATATTTTATATAATCTTCAAAAATAATAAAACTAATAAAGTTTATTAAAAGATTAAGAGTTTTGAAATGAAAAAGAAATTTAATACAAACATTAAATCATAAACTCATTGCAATTATCCTTTAACTTGTAAGATCATCAGTGAAATCATTAAGGCGCTACTTGAATTAGTGATGACAACACAAGAAAAAAAGTGGGGTAAAAAAAAATGATGATGGTGAAAAATAATAAATAAGAAATATGAAAGAAGCAAGAGAGTGAAATCGGAGAATGAATAGCAGACAAATATTTATGGCATTGATGTAATGGCTTTGTATGAAGCAAAAGCCCTGAGGATCTCACTCCTCCTTATTCTTTCACATGCTATTTCATTCTCTCCATTATAAAAGAAGATGATTTACGGATGCGTTAATAATCCATGGTAAAAGAGACTTCCTTATACTCACAAATATAAACATGTAGATATTACATACAAACGTACGTTTATAATACTCAAGAAAAATCTTTATAAAGATGTACTATACATATATAGAGAAAGTATTTATAATCCTGTTGCATTTGATACTAATTGCATGGGAGAAGAAAATTGTGTCCGGGATCTTGGACGATTTACAACCACTTATATAACCTTGGAAATTTTTCCAATTATATTTCATACTCAAATTCTTATTCAAGAATATATAAAAGCCATCCTTTTTATCTTTCCACACTGTTTTCTCTCAGTTTTTAATTTTATATTATTATTTACTTCTAATAATATAAACAATAAATTAATTTTCTTAATTCACATAATTTATTCTCTTAGAATTTTAATTTATTGACAATTTGTTATGTTGACTATGAAATAATTGAAGTTTTGTTTGATAAGATTTTTCAAGAAAAAATGAATTCTTTTTTTGTTTTTTCTTATTATTAAATCAAATTCACGATTGATGGATAGAAATAAATTATTTTTCAAGTTATTTCAATCAAATTCACACACATCAATGAAGATTTTCATCAAAACTGATGTAAAAAAATTTACGTTTGATCAAAACTATTCATATTAAAATTATTCCTTCGGTTTATTATAACATCAATATTCAAATTGAATCAGAGGAAAAATCATTCATTCAAATTTCACCTCCCAAATGATGCACAGAAAGAATGACAAGTCTATGTAAACATAAAGTAAAATAATTTTCATATATTTCTGAAGAAAAAAAATAAAAAAAATATTCTCTGGCTCTGGTGAAGTTTTATGATTGAAGGCGGTTCAATCACCACAAACTTTTTGATAAAAACTCCAATAAAATTCAATCTGTATCGTAAATCAATTTAATTATCGATACTTTTCGTACGAAATATTTTATCTTTCTACAATTTATCAAATCTTTCAATAAAAGTCTCGATCTAATTCATAAAAAATACATAAATAATAATAGTAATAATATAAAAATAAAAAATCAATATCCATTTAAAAGAATCTTTAACCAATCAATATCACAAACAATTTAATATCTCAACACCTCTAATTACATCACTACAACATTAAAAAATAAATCAAACTCTTCACAGTCAAATTCTCTTGAAAGAAATTCAATTAATCATCAATAAATCATTATCACTCATCAATAAATGTCATACCATTGAAATATCTAACAAATACAGAATCATCAACAACTAAAACATCCATCAATATTCCAACAAAGTGAATTAACTATCAAAAAGTATCTTCAAATAATCCTAATAAGTAACTATTTTGAATTAAAATTCAAATAAATTTCTCTTTCAATGATAAAAACCGTTAATAATATTAATTCACATGAATACAAAATAATTGAGTGTTAAGTGTATATTTTCATTTGATTCAAAACAATTGTGGGAACTTAAAAGATTTCAAAGACTCACGTGCCTGACCGCATAACCTTAGCCTTTATAACTCGGTGAATAATATTTATGATAATTTCATTGCGCGCGCGCCCAAGCGAAATATGGTGTAGGCTTCAATGATGTCGGGCTACAAACGAGGTATAGAATTATATATATGAATGTGTTGGTGTGTCGGTTTGAGATTCTTGTGGTCTAACTCACATAACCACGCGAGACAATGAGCTTATAAAGCCTTTCTTCCTTTCTCTACCAATTCTTCGCCCTTTATCTCATTCATTCGCTTCCTCTCTATATACATTGGCTTCTCGTGCGGTTATAGCTTTACTCAACACGAAACAATGCAAGTGTGGTTACACTGACGCAACACGAAGGGCGGATACGATGATGGTAAACGTTGAGAAGGGTGGCATCAACACTGGAGACAAACTATACAATTTCATCAGAGCTTTCTCGTTACCGATATTCTATATTGAACTATAACACCAAAATTGTTCTTCAATAACAATGTTTAATGGAAAATTAAATGGTCAAAGTTTTATTGTTGTTAGTGCAATTATTGGAATTAATAATGAGATTATTGTTAGATTTATATGGAAAAGTTGGCAGTTGTAGAATTGTTATGATTTCATTTTGCATTCAGTTTTTATTAGATTATAAATATTAAATTCTTGTTTTTGTTTATTTATAGTTATATAATGTTATTGAAAGATGATATTATAACTGAGTTTGATTATTATAATACAATAAACGAAAATGTAAACTGGGATTTGAAAGTAATTTTGAATTTCATTAGAAAAAAATGATAATAAGGACCATCAGGATGAAAGTGTTGACAATGTTTCACACATTGTACGGTGACGATTTAAATGGTGACTTATAGAGTCCCATATTGAGAGACGGTCTATCTATTTGAACCCAAATATTGATGAGAAAAAATTTAGTTGGAGAAGGAATTCACGTTTTGAGTGTTTCCATTTTTAAAGAGGAACTACATGAACTATCAAAAAACTTTGTTCTAATTTCATTAAGTCGACTACAAAATTGAATGTTATCAATCACACATGACTAAACATCGAATTAATGTTTAAACAAAAAACGCTTAGTTCCAACTATAGCGACATCAATAACAAATAATTCTATGTAAGAATCTCACTAATGAAAAATTTAGTTCACAAGTAACAAGTCTCGCCAGTTCCAAAAACTTGATAAAGTTTCAACTATTACTCAGGTGAATCTACTCTAACTTCAGCGTGAATTGTTCCCACGTTTTTCCCCATAAATTCCTCCAATCTTCACTCTATATTACAATCTTATATACTCTAAAGTACTCAAACCATATCGACAAATAAAGATAGCGTGATCTCTTAGAAATTTCCTCCCCCAATCGTCCACTTTAATTGGCTGAATAAATCTCATCAATTTTTTGTCTTTCTTCTTTCTCATCAATTAAAGTATAAACCAGATGTCCTATACTTCTAAAACACTACCACAACAATCTTTCCTCCATTAGTTGCTTGAAGTACATTAAATAGCTATGACATAAAAGGCTATATATATATATATATATATATATATATATATATATACACTCATACTCATTAATGGCTATATCTATACCGATTTATCGATGACACCACTAATGGAGGTGATACTTCACAAGATATTCCTCCTTCATCACCACTTCCGATACTTCCTCCTCTTAAAACTCTCTTGCCTCCCCTTCCCCCACTTCCTCTTCATAAATATATAAATATACAGAGTTGCACTTAAGAAAATTTTAAGGTGTCAAGTGATTTTAAAAATAAAATAATTTAATTAACATTTAAATTGATAATTCAATCAATTTCGTAATTCATAAAATAATATTTAATAGAATTTTAATATTCATAACAATTGACAATTAGTCAATTAAACAAACCAAACTCTGGATTAATTTCAATCACAATATAAATAAAAACATCTGTTACAATTTATTCATTTATTGATATTATTGTTCATTCTCCATTTGAAAAATTCATCCATAAATTATTCACAATTAAAAATTTTTTATTATTCCATCAAGTAAGAATTTCTGTTGAGATTCTGTTAATTTCATATATATAAATTAATATATTTAAATATTTGAAAATGAACGAAGATAATTTTTAATACTTGATGGAAGTTGATAGCTCAATACTGCTAGGAATGACTTCAAATTAATACTGAAAATAGAACTATATAAATATATATATATATATATATAGTTGTATATGCAGCCAAAAATTTCTATTAAAAGGACGCAGAGAAGGGTGATTACATATTCACGAGAATTGCGGCGTGGAAGCGAAGGAAATGAGAGAAATAAATCTGGTAGATTCACGAGAGTATTCTGAATAAAATATATGCATATGAATATATCATATATATGTATACATATACATATATATATATATCGCTTTTCTCCTTCATTTATTCCCCTTTTCATGATCACATTGTCTCATTCATGAATAATTTTAAATATATATATATATATATATATATATCTATAGGGGCTTTAGTTCACGTGATATATGAGATACATAATTGAGTCGGTAGATGACGAAAATTGACGTGGGATTAAAATAAAAAAAAAAAAAAGTAGAGTCACAATAACAATGATTATACAAGTCCCATTATTCAATTAGTTGGTAAATTAGAATTGTGGGAGATTGTCAGGGTGATATTTCATTTTGGTTTTATATTTATTTTATTTTTGTCTTTATTATTTGCTGTGTAAATAAGATAATTAATGATTATTTATTGTTTGGAGATGTTTTTTCTGTATTTTAGTCTGTAAAGTATCAATTTTGAACAGAATAATTTGAATTTATGTTTTGGAATTTACTAGTTAAATCTATGATATCTCCAAATCTATTTGAAATAAAAAAAAAGTAAAAATAGTCGAGATTAGATAATTGAAAAAGGAAAATAATGCATATTTATTTTTATTGATCAGATGATTATTGATTCTTATCTAACAGTTTGAATAATTAATAAAAATCTATGAAAATGTTTATAGAATTTCACAGACAAATATCGAAATGTAAAAACCAGAAATAAAATAAAATAAATATCTCAACCACATGACAATAAATAAAAGAAAGAACAAAAAATGGAAGCAAAAATGAAATTCGATGAAGCAAAAAAAAAGAAATAAATTGTCAATGGTCAATGATATTTCAAATGACTTCAAGCGTCACATTTAATGACATTCAAAATGCTTTCGAGTATCTGCCTATATAAAAGTCACTCAAGTGAAAAGACTGAATGCAAGAATATAATCCACATACACTCATACACTACCACAATACATTCACATATCGATTATACACAAAGCCATGCGTGAATGACGATTGAGTGGGAATACACATTCATAACAATCCCCTGAGATTGTCACTGAGGGGGTGGAACTACAATAAAAAAAAGGAATAAAATAAACTAAAAATTTTAAAGGCGATAGCTTTATTCTCAAAAGAGAGACGAAGGAAAATCTAAGGATTATATACCCCTGTATATATATAGATAGATAGATACATAGATTTTTATATATAAGTCAAAGCAAGAGGGTGAATAATATAAAAAAAATCCTTCGTCATATAATACACGTCCTCGACCTTACTCCATTATTCTTTATTTACCGAAGCGACATAAAATAGTCTGACGAAGAGTGTGAGCTTTCAAATGAATTTGGCTCGACAATGAAAGACAGAAAAAACGGAAATGAGATGAGTATGAGGGAGAGGAAGCGAAATAAAATAAGGAAAAAAAAGAAGATGTACAAGACGAAGAAAAAAAATATGAGGGTCCATATAAGCATTACTGAGTTCTATTCTGTATTCATTCACCTCTTGTCCTTTTCCTTTTAGTACCTCTACGGGTGGTGCCAATTATATTCTCGTGTATATGCAGTGTAAAGCTGTGGCGTGTGACCAAGTCTCTATCCCCACTACTAATGCTTTATTCTCTCGATTTTTTCCTTCATTTTTTTTTTTTTGCTTTGCCTGATGCCGTCACACTTTGAAAGAAGCGACAGGGAATAATGTTGATGGGTCGTGAAGAAATGAAGAAAAAAAAAGAGAGAAGGAAAATTGGGGGATGAAAGTAAAAAGAGATTTTTATTTTTTTAGAGATGAATTTGTGTGTGTGTGTGATGGAGAGATTATTTATTATTGTTGATGAGTGCACTTGAAGAGAGATAAAATGCGAATTTATTCATTAACAATTATCTACAAAATTGTTAATTAACGAATTTTCCATGTAAAATAACACATCCATCACAATTATATTTTTTTCAAATGATACTTGATCCATCACAATTTTGTTTTCTCTTTCATTTTAATTCTCAAAGTTTTAAAAAGTGAAATAAAAAAATATCAAAGAACGTGTGATATTGAAGGAATTTTATATAGTTCACTGCAACACTGCAATACTGAGATCAAACTCATTATATATATATATATATCCACATACTTCATACATACGTAGAAACATACATGAATTTTAATATATAATTGTATATAGTCACAGAATTTCCTTTGATGTCAATAGAGCAACGGAACACAATAGAGATACGATTTCATTGTCGGCAAGTTCGTTGAAGAGGCAGACGCGAACAACACACAGAAATATATAATGTCTATAATATATATATATATATATATATATCAATGTATATGAACATGTGTAGATGAAAGCTGAAGGAGATAGAGGAAAACTTGAGCAATTTTTACATTTCTAATGATTAAGTCTTGGAATTTGTGTCTTCAAATATTAATTATTGTAAATACCGAAATTATTAATCGCTTAGTATTTTTCAGTTCGTCTTTTGTATTAAATTTTTGTTTTAAACAAATCTTGACTATTTATAATTTGTTTCATTTTAATATTCAAGATCGCTGTTGTGTCTCATAATATTTTTTTTTCATCTTTAAGGACTAATTTTCTTTTGGTAAAAACTCTTTCAAACTTCTCAGAGTATTATATACAATTATTTAATTACTTTTACAATTTTCAATTGAAAAGACTTCAAATTGTCTTGGAAAAAAAAGATAATAATGCGAAAAATAATGAAATATAAATATTAACTACTGGAAATATAAAATTCAAAAATGAATTAAATTTTGTTCATGTAAAATTCAGTTTTAATTTTGTCTTCATCGTGAAAATGTTCGACAAAAAATTGGTATTGGGTGAAAAAAAAGAGATTTTCTTTTGCATTCACCTTTTTCTGTACGTATTATTATTATTATTATTTTTTTTCATTTTTATGCTTAATGTTGGAGGAATAAAAGCTCTTTTTTTACGTCCAGACGCGAATAAGCTCGCTCAATCTATCGCAATAAAACTTTGTGATCCCTCTTCATCCTTCTCTCACTCATTTTCCCTCTCGTTCTCATTTAATCCTTAATTCCACCGCCGACTTTTGTTACAATTTTAATATATTCCACTGGGGGGATGAAAAAAAAATAACGTCCATATATATATGTATATACATACTTATATATATAAAAAAGCTCAACTTGTGAACGATATTGTCGTATTTTTCAAGAGACCAATAGATAAAGTATATACAGAAAGAATTCAATAAACTATTGAATCTCTTTTCTTTCTTCTTCTATAAAAAGGAGGGAATTTAAATATCAAGTGAAATACATGCGCGAAGAAAGTTGAAGTGAATGAAAGTCAAAGGAAAAGTGCAGCGACGTTTTTGTTTTGTTTTTAAATTTCTTTGAAATTTCGTTTTCGCTCACTTGTTTCCTCCGAAAAACTCAACGGAGTGACATAAACTCACACACTAAAATGCCCAAGTGGCTCGCAAGAGTAACACGCCTGTTTTCTCCCCTTAAGTTAATCCCCCGGTCTCGTTTCACGAGCATTATCTAAATCGTGTTTACACGATGCCGTGGGAAGTTGTGCGACGACCCTTCACCCACTCTCTTCTCTGTTGCTATCTAATGTGTATGTGCGGTATATTTATATATATGGAAGCCTGTCTCAACCGGAAGTGTCTTGATTATCTGTTTATCTGTAATTAAATCTTTCGCATGAGGAAACTCGAAGAATTTGGAATTAATTTTAACGTAATTATATAAATTTGCGATAAATTAATTATTTATTTGGTCTCCTTTTTGTTTTTTATTATTATTTGATGTGCAAATATAAATTTATTTCCGGTTTTATTTTTTATTTAATCGTTTTATCATTTGTGGACTGATTTTTCATATTTTTAAAATAATTATTTCACAATTATTTATTTTCAGAACAATTTTTCTGTTTTTTTCTTACATCCAAATAATTTTGGGAATTAATAAAATAGTAAATCACGCTATTTTGTGGCTCACAATCCCACTGGAATATAAAACCACACGATTTCAGTCACGTAAAGATCGACGATGATAAAAAAATAATGAGAAGGGAAAAAAAAATTTTTCTTATTGTCAAATCGACATTGATTACTTTTCCAATTTCATCGTCAAAATTATTAGAAATTTCAATAATTCAATAGAAGCAAATTTATTAAAACTCTCTCAGACTACATTCAATTCATAGAGGAAATATATTCATTTGTATAAAAAAAAAATGAAGAAAAAAAGAAAAGAACATTCAAGCTTGAACTAATTTTCGTCAGAATTGTGTGATAAAACAAACGCGAAAAAGATGAAATGAAAAACATGAGTATGAAAAAAATGAAAGAGATTTTTAATTCATGTTCTTTTGAAATGCGTAATTAATTAGTGACAGATCCTCGTGCTGTCAAGAGCCCAATGTAATTTTCCCTTGCTCTGGTTTACATTGTCACACAAAGAGTATGCATAAACGCACGAGTGAGAGGCCACTCCGTATATGTACGTGTATACATAGTTGGATGTCGTGAGTCATCGTCTGCAGAGAGACATTTAGAAATTCTCGAAATGGCTCGCACATACTCATACATAAACATACATTTAGCCATTAGCAAGAGGAATAAGGAGGAAGAGAAGAGTGTGTGAGTGGGAGAGAGGATGAAACGAGAATTCAGAAATTCCTAGACAAAATTCCATGCCCTACAGGAGCGAATAAACAAATCCGTAGAAATATCGACAGTCGAATATAAATTTTTCAAACGGAATTTTGCCGCATTGCTTCAGGCACTGGACCGGCACAGCAGCCAAATATATTTTTTTTTTTTCTTCTTTTCCTTATATCCTTTTCAGTATTTATTTATTTCATGTGAGCAATGACAAATTTTTTTTCCCTGTCGAATATTATGGGATGAAATGGAAAGTGGAAATAAGTGGCATGAAATGTGCAGCTGTTAATTTTTTTTCTAGGGTAAAAAGGAAAAATTGGGTTGATTTTCACGGTTCACTTTTTTTTTTATGAGTTCACGGTTGTCGAATATAAGTATGGGTTGATTTTCCGAAGAAGATAGGAAATGTGTCATGGGGTCAGTATTTGAACGTAAAGAAAGTTGTGGAATAGACATTGAGACCTTTAAATTTAGTGTCATTTTTGAGGTGTAGTGCGTTTTTTTAGCTGGCTGACATCATATCATGAAAAATAATGGTCGAATTCAGTCCGAAAAAAATTCAATCGTTTTTAATATGGATTGTTTATAGTGTGAACTAGAATTTCGTATTTTAATTGAAAACCAATAATTTTCTGAGAGGTCCCAAGTTGACGCATTTATTGCAAAATTTGGATACTTTTTGTCCATTGAAAAATTCCTTTCACTCGTTTTGTTTTTAGTGACAATATTTTATTCTCAATTCTGGGTATGATGACAGCCTTGACAATTGTCATAATTCAAATCTCTTCCTCTCCATGTGTTCATACAGATCATAATCATATCAATCATTATGACAGGTATGGTTTATCCAGAGACAGTTTCAATGACGTAACAACTAAAATATTTATTCATGTTTTCTTTATTTTAAATTCTCTTCGTGATATTTCGACATAGACAATAATAATCCGCTTGGGAGAATAGAGTTGAAATTCAATCTTGTTTTCTTTCTCGTACGAAGAAGTTTATGAATATCATCGCATTTAAAAAATATTAAATAAAAAATAATCTTTTGAAATCGACGACAACATTTTGTCTTTAGATTCAAAGAACAATTCAATAATCACAATCACAACGAGTGACTAACACATCGCAACTATTAATAATAATTAATAGTTGCGATTAATTAATTCAAATAATCCATATAGAATAATCTGAATCATCGCAGTCATCTACAATTATCAACTGCTAATTGTATAATAATTATCAACAATTTCCCTCCCATTCAACCAAATTTTTCCGATTCCAAATTAAAAACATAAAACTCTCAAATTTCCAATTTCCAATTCACCGACCACCACACATTGTCCATCCCCTCTCCGAACAAATCAGAAAGAAAACAAACATTTTCCAACCCCTACAATGTACCCATCCACTAATTAATCCCCAATAAATTCCATTAATAAATTCAGTCCAACATCAACTAAATAAAACATATCTCAATGACTCTTTGGAGTAGAGAGAATTTGTCTCCTGTATCTGTGCGTGGTCATTGAAAAAGCCCTCAAAAAAATGCGAATAAAAAAAAAGAGGTAAGAAAAAATAAAATAAAATGAGAGTAGTCGTGAAACAGAAAGAGGCAAAGTCGCAGGCATGCCGGTGTGCCACGAGCAAACGCTTGGTAAGGACCCGAGGAATGCGCTCGTCCGATCCCACGGCTTTTCCCTCCTCACTTCTCTCTCTCTCACTCACCCTGCACTCAATGGCTGTTGCGCGGCTTCTCCAAGGAGCCTATATACACATATATACATCACACGCAAACATACAATATAAAGACACTGAAACCTCTTCGTCGCTTTTACTTCGATCGTCTCTACTCCACCTCTCACTTACTCACTCTTTTATTCTCATACACACACGTTGATTTATCTCTCTAACCCTCTTTTTCTTTTTCCATTCAATTTTTTCTTCCTCTTCTTTTTCTTCCTATATCGATAGATCGTGTTCGTTCACTCGGCAAGATCGATAATTGCTTCGTGTTAAAAGTGTGCACTTGAAACTGGTTCGCGAACGCGCGACAAGCAAAACCGCTTTGATTCCCTCATTCTTTCAATTTTCCATCAATGAGGAAAAATAATTTACAACTATCTATAAACAATAATAATAATACTAGAAATATTAAAAGAAATCATGTAAAATATTTATTCCTCTTATTTATCGATAGAAGAATTTTTTTAGCACAAGAAAATGCGAATAGTTGCGAATAATTTGCGAAAATGGCGGAACATTGTATATTGAAATAAATAAACTATATGTGAAATGAAGAACGAAAAATGAATGGTGAAGAAAATTTGGAATAGAAAGATAGAGAAAAATGTGAAGGGAAAGATAAAAGTGATTAAATAAATTGGCGAATTTTTTTGCTGCTTACTTCAAGCTTCTGCGTATGACCACAGCGGCAGCAGCAGTACGACATATAATCCGGTAATGCCGGCATAAATTTGAGTTGCTCCTGTTGCTGTTGTGTATAATCATCAACAAGTTTACGATATTGTACACGAAATATTGGACGTGTTATTCCATTTTGTGTTGATTTACCAAGACGTCCCATAATAGCAGTGAATGCTGTCAGGCTTTTGCGCCTGCGTGTCAGCCTCCTCATGCCACACAGGACATTCACAAGAAAAATACAAAAATATTGCAGACACACTTATAACACTGGCACAAACACACAAAGTAACACACGAATAAATACTTATACACTTTCACTTCACCGTTTGTGCTAAACCAATTGGCTTCACCTCAATTTAATTTAATCCATCTGGTGGTTTATATTGAAGGAGAAAGAAAAAAGAAAATTTCACATTAAACTTACACTCTTGAACGTTCTCCTTTTTATTTTCTTATTTATTGTCTTCAATCTCTTCTTCTACCGTTTGTGAATCCTTCGGATAATTCCGCGTGACTTCATTTTGATTTAGAAATTTTCTTCGCGTTGAAAAAATTTAGACGAAAAACACAATGAGAAATAAATTATACAGACAAAGAAGCGATAGTGAAGCGGAAAATGAACGAGAAGAAGAAAGTAAAAAATGTTAATGAAAAGAAGAGAAAAAAAATGAGCGGGAGTAAACGCGCGCGCACACACGTTTATTCTTGATGTATATTCCACGCCGGTTGAGAATAAGCGACTGAAGTGAAGTGTGGCGCGTAGCATTGAGCGAGCGAACGAGCGATTGAGCGAGTGAGCGAGTGAGGCAAGACCCCGTGACTACGGGCTAGAAGGGCGAGCAGCAAAACGATCGCACGACCCACACGGACTCATCCCCACTACTACTAATACTATACAATATTTTTGCCGTATACACAATCTTTCTCACTTGCTCAGTGTGTATAGAAGCCCGTAACGATATATAGCACGACAGTACGCGTCCGTGTTGTGTTACTTCGCTTTTATATATAAACTCTTCACGTATATACGTACGTACTGTGTTCACTCAGTTCTGCACACGTCACTGCACGAGTACTCTCTTCGGTACTTTGCTCTTTAACTCGCGCGAATTGCAGCGCTACGTAGCGGCAATAGAGGGTAAATACCATTGAGACACCTTCACCGGTTTGGCTTCAGACAATTTTTATTAACAAATTTATATTCAAGGGATCTCTTTTCATTATGGTATTTAGTTTTTTTAGTTTCTTAGACTGTAGACTTCGGGCGTTTGGGTATATTGACAACAGGGTAAGAAAGATTATCAGAAGAATTCCTGTTCGTTAAGAAATATTTTTATCATTTTTTTCACCAGTTCTCGGATTTTCATGATAAGTTTTTGGTTGGAGCAAAAAAGGAGGTTTGTGATAGATCCCAGGTTATAAACTTTCGAAATTTGTTCCGAATTTAATGGAATATTTTTATTGTTTACTTCTTATTAAGGAGGAGATGAGTTTATATTAAAATGATGGAGATTATTTAGAAAAATTAAAATTTGTCATGTCAATGAATCTTTTTTTCATTTTCCTTCTAATATTCCAAATGTTTTTTTGCTCTGTTCTAAAATGAAAACATCAGATATAACAAAAATTTTGAATGATGTTGAATATGTCTAAATGTTATGAGAAGAGTTAGATTCCATTACGTCAATTGTTCTGGTTGATTTGAAATTGGTGAATAATGAGGAAGATAACGGAGATATTTATTAGTGTATTATTTGAAAGAAGACTGCCAGGGTGAGAGTAGGACAAAGACTGCGAGCGAAGTAGAGAGATAGAACGAGTCCATTAGTTATAGGTTAAGTTGGTTGAGTAATTTCTTGAGGCTAACGAACGCGCATTGAGAGAGACCCCCTATTGCGAATTCCAGAACGTCTTTTCGAACGAAGATAGATTTCCGGCAGTCATCGAACCCTTCGTTGGGATAATTTTGATGGCATAATATGGACCTAAACAAGAAGAATGGTAGAGGGCTGCGAGAGATAAAAGACATTGAACCCTTTGTTCTATTTTACATAATGTTTTCATTATATTATGACTTTATAATTTTGTATCCTGCAAAAGGTGAATGACACCTGTAAACTATTAGTTGGAAGAAGAAACGCGCGAATACAGTTGTGGAAGTTTATTATCTTTTTTAAGAATACTTATTTGTCGAATTTTTATGATATAAATAAATGAAAGTGGAGATTGGCACAGTTTTTTGCAATAAAGATCAGAGCAACAATTGAATATAAAGTAAAATCTGTCACGGGGTTGGAAATTAAAAATTCTAGAGCGATTCACATTCTGAATCAACAAAAAAACGAATTGGAAGACCAAGTAGAGTTTAAGACGAATTCGATGATGGCTGTGAACCTTAACCGAATAAAAAAATTGTGTCGATATGAAATGTATGCAAAACTGATTTAGTTACAAAATAAAGTCACAGGAATTGTTGCTGAAAATTGAAGTGAATGTATTTTAGTTTATTTATTTAGTTTATCTATAAATAATTATTGAAAGTTATTTGTGTAAGATAAACATTCAAAAATTTATAAATTATATTTCAAAAAGGAAGCAGGGGTATCACATGATAATATTATTCTCATATAGAACGATGAATAAATTATTGTTAGATATTAAATTTGGAGATCATTTCATTATAACAATTTCTGAAACGCCGCTCATGTATATTCATTGACGAGACATTTACAAACACACGACCCTCACTGCAACCACCGAAATATTCTCCGTCAGTACCTCTTCCACAAATTAATTATATAGGGAATGGAACAACAGTTTCAATTAATTTTTATAAGTAGGCAAAGATGAACACTGACGATCCGAAAATTAAAGTTGAAGTTTATACAAATCAAATGTTTGTTTAGACATATTTTCCTCTTAGATCCTTTATAGGAAAATTTATTATTCTTATGAATAGGAGGTTTATCATTGTATAATAAAGCAGAGGTTTAGAATTGATTAATTACCGTAACAATCGATCACTACTTTGGATGAATAAAAATTACGGGAGCTTCCCAAACTGTAAACATTTTTTATTTCAGTCTGTCAATGTTTCTACATTCAATAATTTAATTGTGTAATTTTTGTGATTGATATTCAGGGGATATACAAGAACATCAAGTCCGCGAAAATATCATTCAAAAATTCCTCTTTGAATAAATTTGATTGTAAATATTTTTGGGAAACAATTTTTTGTTCATCTTCTGTCTTATTATTTCATAAATGATAAAATACGATTTGATATTTTCTGGTAAATTGCAACCAGTTACCTGACACGTTAACAAAAAGGAAGATGGACTACAGAATGAGTTGATATTCTAGCCAGATTGCAACTGGAATTAATACGCTTATATCAATGGCTGACATAATTATACTCTTCGTGAGCTTTGAAAACAAAAGATATTCACTATCATAAAGAAAAAGTTGTCACATTTTCGAGTAGATTAAAAAAAAGCACAAATAATATAAGAAAAATACAGTGTAGTGTTTCCTTCTTACGGCCTCTCGATGTTGCGGATTTTTCTATTCTAAAGAAATTTAGTAGAAAATCGCAGATAGAATTAAGAAAAAAAAATCTTTTTCAATTCAATTTACAAAAATATGTGACGGAAAACAATATCTTCGCAATTATTTTTCCCACAGTCACAAAGTTAAAAATAGAAATATATCAAAATAAAAAATCGTGAAAATACAAAATTAATTTATTTCAGTTCAAATTTTGCGCGTAAATTTCTCGGTAATTCCATTATTGCCGCATGCTTTTGCGCAAAATTCACTTAACAATAAATTTCAAAACTTGCTCTTGTCACAGCCAAATTTTACGTCATTCGTAAATAATGTCAGGTAAAATTTAATTGTCGAGAAAGTCCTGCGACTTTACTCTTCACGTCTGTTGTCAATCTTCCCCCAATTACGCAGCTGTCAAAGTATTATATGCACACATACATACATATATAATCTAGAATACTAATACCAAAATGGTGGAACGTTTCGGCAACGGAGAACTCTTAATGTGTAAATAAATCCCTGGTGGTCGCGAACTGGGATTAAGAGATAATGCTGTGAGTAATCGGTTATGCAGATTGGAACGTTAAAATTTCAATGAGGCGAAAGTGCGCGCGCACGGCCACCCTCGAACAATTGCACCACAATGGTAATTTCCACAAAAGTGGAATAGCTAATTACAATTAAATTTAATTCAATCTATTTAACCTGGACGTCTCAATTACAGTAATTAATTCATTAATTTTTTTTCTTTCATTTCATCTTCCGGGATTTCCAATTTTTTTATCCTCTGTTCAGTTCTCTCTATTATACGAAAGGAGTTTTATCATCTCAATAGAAACTAAGGATACGTAAAGAAGGAATCCAATAGAATGTTATGAGAAAAAAAAGGGAGAGAAGAAAAAATCGCCTGAGGTCTATAAGTTGGCTTCTTGCATAGTTGCACACAAGTTCCACACTGACGTCCTTTCTTGCACCATATTAGCAGCCCTTTTTCTTGGTCTCTCCAATATTTATTTATTCATTTTTCTTCCTTGTTATACTTGGGAATTCTTGTGCACAAGATGGTTACAGTCTAGCGGTATAAATATGTTCCATGTGTTTGAAGAAATGAAGATATGATAATCAAATGAATGTTTGTTTAGAGGGGAATATAATTATAATTATTCTCAAGCTTTTTTTTTTCTTCTATTTTGTTCTCTGCATTATTTAGGTGTGAAATTTTTCAAGTGTTTTCAATGTATCTTTCTCTTTGATGTTTGAAAAGAGGTTGGAATTTAATAAACTCAACTGATGTAGAAAAACGTTTTTGTTTTTTATATTTTATTTGATAAGAAAATGAATTCAGTAGGATTTTTTTTTGGATTTCATTTCGAATTCTAATTGGTCAGAAAACGTGAAAAAATTAGTATGAAGACTGTTGTAAATAGATTTTAAATCTAAAAAGTATCAGATTTTTAACAAAATCACAAAACTCTCACATGGCCAATCACACTTTTTTACCTTCAACTAAATCAAAGAAAAAATCTTGCACAAGATAAAAAAATGTCAAATTAATCAGGTCTACATTGCGATGTATTCCCTTTAAATCCATCCACTGTCTGTGTTCTTTAAAAACGTTTTCCACAACTACAAACTCTACATCAATGTCTTTGCATTTCAGATGAAACGAACTCAGTTATCCGTACGAGAATGCCAAGGTCAGCCTCATTCCTCGTGCGGGCGAATTCTTAGACGACCATCAGGTAACATGCGCCACTCTATACAAACTGTATAATAAAATACACATGTACAAGTATTATGTATGAGTACAATTTCATTGTTTTCTTTTCTTTCTTATTTAGTTTTTCATATTTTTTATGTGTGCAACATAAGATGAGAAAAATTTCTCCCTGTCAAAACGTGCGAGAAGCATCGGTGGAAGATGTTGCGGTGGCCAGCGGCTACGTGTCATTACCCACCATTGCGCACGTCGTCTTATCTATAGTGCGATTATTATTCGAGTCTATATAGAAATATATATATATATACATGCATATGAACATGCATATTCCATGTATGTATTGGTTTCAAGCGGAAACGAGTGTGGATTCCCGTCGTGCGGTTCTCTCCGTTCTGTGTAACGATCGAAGATGTCGAATGATAAAGCCAGCTCTGAGATAGGGGCAACAGAATATATTGAAATAAAATTGTGAAAAATTGAAATTGATTTAAAGATGGGTATACTGCAATGCGACACATTTTGTGTTATTATTCATTTTATTTACTGAAAAAGCGAAAATTTGATTCATTCCAAAACTGTTTAATTGAGGGTGAAAATAATATTTTATTTATGTTTTTATTTAGTTTAAAACTTTGTGTTGGATGACAGATTTTTATTGTTTGATTTTGTGAATACTTCGAAGCTGATTATGGTCGATGAAATATGCAGTAGGAATTTCAATTTGTTCATGTTGTTTATTTAAGAATATAATTAATTTAATTGTAAGTGTTTATTTATTTATGCATTTTTGGTTTTTCGGTGCGCGCATATTTCGAATGTTTGCATCTTTGATATTGTTAGTTATTCCATTTGGTATTTGGATTAGGTTTCTGTGGTTAAGAGTGGAAGTTTTGGAATGGTTGCGAGTTTAAATTGAATAAACGGTACAAAATGTTTGTAGTTATTGACTGGAATTCATTTGACTGGATTACGATAATTGTTTGAGATAGTATTTGTTTTCAATTATTTATTTTTTATGATTTGATAAATATGTTGGAATTTTATCAAAGAAAAATATGAAGAATACAAATGTCAGAAATATATTAAAATCTCAATTGTTATCTCTGTAAAAAGCCTAATGAAAACCTGCAATGAATAATTTAACAATTATATTTTATCAAACTAATGTCTGCGATAATTAAAAAAACATATGAACCTATTGAGCTCCAGCTTGGCTGATGAAATTCATACCTAAATACTTTACAGTTTGAACTTAAATAACAAAAATTAATGTCAAAGATCAGTTACTCTTCACTTTGTGATTAATTCCTTGAGCAAAAATGAAACATTTGAAAAAAGGAACATGACCTAAAAAGATAAGTTCCAATGTTTTGCATATGTCATATATCAATTAATATAATTATTCAATTTGACTTCCTATTTATTTTCATTCTCGAACATTTGAATGTAATAGACATGATGTGAATTAAATTTAGATGTAGAATAAGGACAATTGAATTTATGAGCGAAGCAGTTTTAGTGTGAAGAGGAAGTAAAGGTGCGGGAGGTAGTGAAGCAAAGGATGAGAGAGAGCGGTGAAGAGAAAGGTGTATAGAGAATGCCGATTACGGTTTGCCGCGCTCAAGTCGTAGAATGTTAATGCCCGGATCCTAACGGATGACAGTGGCGTACCGATATCCAACCACTGACTATATCAGTATACTATTACTTGAACAACAAAAATATATACGGATATACATTCAAATTAATGCAATGGATTCTCCGACTTTATATTGTCCATTTAGATACCACTGCATGTAATGTATCATTTATCGAATTAACGATAACACATAAAGTAATCGGCTCTTTCATTTTGTTCACTCGAATCGAATAAAGTTTGTGAAACGACTTTTCTCTCTATAGTTCAGCGTTATTGAAAAATTAATGATTAAAGCCATGAGGTGGTAAAAACGCACGTCGCCATATTGAAATGCCGTTTGATTACCCACGTGACAGCTGATATGTATTTTTCTTCATTTCCTTTCAATGGGTAATCAGAAAATCCATGGGAAATTAAATGTCGCGATTCAATTCGAAAATAATTTCCGTTCAGATTCCGCTATCAAAATTCATGATAAATTAAGGGAATGAATTATTTATTGAAATATCGCTGATCAAAGTTTTAATTCTTGTCACTGCGAGCGAATATAATGAGAAATAGAAAAATAATACGAGAATAATTAAAGTGAATATCAATTCAATGGAGTAAATATATTTGACGTAATAATCAATACGTCCACTAGAAAATATGAGTCCTCATCCAATCACAAATTGTATAGTCTATAGGTAGGCTTGTAATGAGACTTGCGTCTGGTTTGTGTTCTAAATTGTGCTGAGTATGTTTGTGTATGTGACATAATATATATATATATTTATATAAACTTATACATAGAAGAGAGTATAGGAACGTCATCTGGCAACCAAATGTCTGAGGACTTCTGACAACACTTCAACCTACATCGCTGTGACTATGTCGGTATATTGAATTCTATACAATAAATATACACATACGTGTATATGTATAGTCTGCTTTTACCGGAATTTCGTGACACGCTCTATTACCGTGACGCGCTTAATTAAACCCGCCCCGGACATGTCAATCTTTCATTTATCATTTTTCCTTCTTTTTCTTCTTTGGTAATCCAATATCAGCCCAACCATTTTCTATGCAGGAGTTCGATATTTCTTTGTGGAATTTTTTTATGTTTTTTTGACAAGAGAAATTAAAGGAGGGTTTCTTTCATGTCTTATATTTAGGGTGTGTTTTATTATTTAACAATTATTATGACTTTGTGATGGTAAATGAAATTTTATTTCATTATTTTTTATTATTTAATGTTCATGATGTGAGAATTAATTTTGATCTTTGTTTTGTTCTTTCGTTTGTTTATTCAAAATCTATTTTCATGTCATTTCGTTGGTTTGTGATAACTAAATCAGAGTTTAAATGCCAGGAAATTATGTGATTGTGGTTGGTGTTGGTAATTTGATGTTGGATATTTATAAAATATTTATTATAAGTACTCATGGAATTCTTGATTACGTAATATTATTATCCAATAAAAAAAGGTTTGTTGTAAGAAACGGTAAAACATTCTCATGATTCAATAATTGTGAGATAATATTATATTCTTTGTAACGCATAAGAAATAGAAAGAGTTTTACTCAATAGATTTACAATAATACAGCACATTAAACAAATATAATTATTAATCTGTGGATTTTCATTTAATTTAACTACTCGACCACATAAAACATTGGAATTTTTTTACTACAGTCAATTTCATTCTCATTTTCAACAATGCAAAAACATTTGAGAAAGAAAAAATAAGTGGCGGATATAACAGTGGACAATGCGAGCAAGCGGTTGATAGCACAAATCGGCCATTTCACTGGTGAGCAGTTGGAAGTTTAATCTAGAAAAGTTGGTGAGAGATTGACTCAATTCACTCTCTTTCTGTTTCAAACTCCGATCGACATTCGCACTCGAACAAGAAAGAAACGAAGAATAAAAAAGTAAGAGGGGCAAAAAAGAAACCATGAAGAAAAAAATAAAAATGAAGAAATAGAAGGGAAAAAGAAGGAGAAAGAATCAGTGAACTTCCGAGTGTAAAGTCTGCCCTCCCTTGTCAATTTTGCACACTCGTATATTTTCTTCAAGGTCTTACACTGAGAAAGGTCGAACAGACGATTTCCGTGCCCGGAGCACATCGTTCTCTCATCTTAGTAGCAAACAGCAGGGTAGTTCTTTCTTCTTCTTTATTGTTCGATCTTACTTTTTTTCTTTATTTATTCGGCCCTGAATAGACAAAATTTTTGACTCGTTATATCATCGTTAAATGAAAGATAATAAAATTTACGAAAACAGATATTGTGAAGGTATTAAATTTCATTGAAATTTGAAAACGAAAACAAATAATTAATTACAACTAAATTTTCTTTTAATTCCCAGATATTTTTTTTCTCGTCGGACTTATGCAAATGTTTAATAAAATATTAATGAAAATTTCACAAATGTCTGTGAGAAGATCAAACTGTCATGAATTTATTCTTTGATAATTTTTATTTATTTTATTTATTTTTTTTTTTTAATGTTTTATTTAACTTTTAAGTAGAAACTACAAATTAATTATTGATAACGCGAAAAAATTTTTCTAAAATGTGAAAATTAATAGTTACAAAATCTATTTGTTTCACTAAGAAAAGAGAAGAAGAAGTGAATGGTCTTTTTTATTTTTTTTATTAAGGAAATATATATCAGAAAATAAGCGCAATTTCACTGGAAGTCATGCACGCCTCTAACGTCATGCATAGTCTGGAAATTCGTCTCGTTGTGCGACGACAACGACAATGTCGTCGACGAGCAGATAAAGAGAATAAATGTTGCTGAGAATGATCAGATATATATACATGTACATATGCATATCGTCAATGTAACGACGTCGTTGACGACGACGACGGAGAAAATACAATGCATTCAGACGAGCGGAAAAACGTCTTCCTTTTCCGCCATATTCTTTATTCCACGAATTTACTCAACGAATAAATCTGTAATTTATCATCTTCTTTTTCTTACAAAAATGTAAAACAAAATAATTTATTCATTATTGTCATGGGTGTTTGACTATTAATTCTTAATTAATGTAATAAAAATATAATAACAAAGTAAAAAGAAAGAAAATTAAGGAAAGATAAAACTAACGAAAAAAATTACCGGTATATTCATCCTTTTTTTTGGTTCGTCTCCTTTCGCATATTCATAAATTCCAAAATTTGTTGCTGCATGAAATTTTATGGACGTCAATGACCGGCTTTCGTCTCGCGCCAATCACACACAACTGGTCTCATGCGCTTACTTTATACGTGTACACACATGTCGTTTTTATCATTCTTCACTTTACTCGTTTTCGTTTCGTGTTCACATTGCAGTTAAAGAAAAATGTTATCTCAAGTTTATAATCTTTCATATTGTATCATTTAAATATAAGACAAGTTTCTGTATACTAAATAAACAAAATCATTTTCATAATCATTTGAAATGTCACATATTCGACAGAAAACACGATCTTGTACTCATTTTAAATATATTTCAAAATGAACAATTGTTAAAGTTGACAAATTTAAAAACTTTCAGTATTAGGAACAATTTTTATCTTTCCTAATACAGAAATTGTCTTCTTGCTTTTTGCCTAATTATTTTAAAGCAGTCTGGATTATATGACTAACATGGAAATCTTCATTTTTACAGCATTTTTTCGTTAACTCTCTTGATGTTCTGTAATTCAGCATTTTTTATACAGCTATGAAATACGATCTCACATAATAAGCGTGTCATCAATTCGAAAATTTAATAATATGCTACATAAATGAATTCATGAATTTTACATTTTAATGTTCCTATATGCAGTGAGTATTATAATTTATTAGTTTGAATCTCTTCTGTATATGGAGAGGAACGCGAATCTACGGTCGTTGAATTTTCTCGCACGACGTAGCATTTTCATCGAGGTCCAATAACGTCATCGCAAACTTTCCTATAGCACTCTTACCCTATCCACCTTTAAAATATGGCAAAACTCAAGAGTGTTCTACGTATATCTATACATATTCATATATATATATATATATATATATATATATATATATTTATTGCACTTATGCATGGCATGCACTTCATTAAAAATTGTACGATGAAAATTTTTACTCGAGAACGCGATGCCACCACAACACATAAATGTATGCATATATATGATGAAGATTTCTTGAGCTTTTTTGTTCAATTTTTTTTAAAATTACATCAAAATTCCGGGTCAAACTAATTATTCGCCCTGTCAGTAAATTTCTTGTTTAGTATTATTATAATTGGCTTTAGATACACCATGATCACATAATTCACGAGGAATAATTGGTAAGCTTGTTTTTTTTTGGGTGATGTTTTTGTAATTGAAGTGCTGCAAATCAAAATTGTGATGATGGGATGGGTTTTCATAAAAAAAATGTGGAAAAACTATTTTAGACAAAGGGTATTGGGTTTTGTTCTTGTCTCTTTTGTTCAATTGCCTGCTCTATTGCCTGAGTGATGAAGTTCAACTAACAAAAAGTAAATTCACTTGTGATTTTACAGTGAGAATGAATAAGTTTTGAATTGTGAAAATTTTCTACATTTGAAATTAAATAGTTTTTATTCAAATTTATATGAAAATGAGATAGTTTTTGTTTATCAAAGTTTGTATGAGAATCAAGAATTTTTGATTTGTTATTTACATAAAATAATTGGTATATGAGAGATGATTTAGATGAACCCAAGAGATTTTTCCTTTCTGATAATTCAACCGGACATAATTTGTAATATTTAATTTTGAATTAATTAATTCGATTCGACTATGTGTGCATAGCGAAATTTTTACGTCGAAACTTTGCGGACATGACGGCAAACAATTCTACATGTCAAAAAATGTGTTTACATGCAGAATTTTTATTTCAACGTTTTTTAACGATCAAACAACTTTTTTCACATCTTGTCGATAATAAACAAAAAATTAGTGAGAAATCACGATTTTCTCAATTAGTCGGTAAATTTTCATTCATCGTATTCACACAATCTTTCACGATCGCGAAAGGAGAGAAACTACCGATTGAGTTATCGGTATTGTAGAAATCTTACATGCCAACACAAAGTAAAAAAATGTTATCGATCGTCATTATATTGATCGATCGGGGTATTTTTTGGGCCCAAGATTTGTGCGTAAAAATTCCCGTGCAGCGCTCATCACAAGTCACATAATAATTGTGAAATATAAACACCATAGCGTATGGTGTGCTGATTATTAATCGGTATTTATAATCACTGTCCGATGTTTCTAATCGTCAAAAATTAGTTACGAGCAATTCATTGTGGATTGTGAATTACTATTGGAGATCAGAGTCGATGAAGTGTCATTGGATAAGACAGATGAAGATGTAAAAATAAATATAGTTTAGTGAATGAAATTTTAAACTCACCTGTTCCGATGACTCAGTAATAAATGAATGACAATACTGAATGGTGAAGTGGGCACGTGGCTCGCGCGCGAGAAAACTGAATTGCGCGTGTTGTGGCTCACAAGTTGCATATGAAATGCGCCTTAACGCGTGTGCCATTTGCACTCGCTGAAACAAGAAAGAACCAAAAAAAATATATCAATCAACAGTTAATTAGATTAAAATTCGACGGTGTTTTTTTTTCATGTTCAATAACAGACATAATAATAAATAAAGTATAATTTATTGTCACGGAATCCATTCTGATCTGGATATAATGACGTCATTCGTATTTTCTATTTCTTTTCAATTGCCTCGATCATTTATTCATTAATTTATTCTATTCTGAAAACTTTGAATATTGAGTTCAACAATTTAATGACAAGAACATTATCGATATTATCAAATTTTCGGTCTCTCCTCAAAAAAACCACAGAAATTTCATTTTCAACTTTTGTCCACAAGATAAAACATAAAAATTCGACTTTCCCTTAATACGCTAATGAAAACGTTCAATATAAACAAATTCGATACAACAAAACAATTTGATTGTCTAGAGCAAAATTTCTTTGTATCATTTAAAATTATAACAAATAATTTATCAACCAATCGAACATCATCAAAAAAAAGATTTTCAAAAAATGTAACCAAACAAATGTTCTAATACTAACAAAATCTGTTTTCATCAATAAAATTTTATTGATCAACTTAACTTCAAATTGTTATTCAAATATATTTCCTTCTTAAACAAAAACAATTCAGTCAATTAATAAATATTTTCTTTTGTTTCTCCCCATATAAAACACACAATGTAAATCAAATAATTCATCACACTGCAAATGTTGAACAGTGGTCAGAGTTTCTACAAACAGGAAGACGAATCAAAAATGATTGCTCATTCCTTATTAGTTGTGTACATCTCATAAATATCACTTGGATGTGTATCACTTGAATAAGAGTAGGAAGAGAAATATCACGATGAAAAGAAACATTACATCAATTTATATATCTACCTATAGATATAGATATAAAAATATATAAATAGAATGGATCGGCTCGTTAGTAAGTGCAGTAAATCTTCCACGAGTCCGCGAACTGACGAGTGTGGGATGAGACCCTTAAGCTGTGAATAAATGTCGACAAGAAGTATTTGCAAGAGAGGGAAAACTGACTAGAAGAAAGAAATAGTGAACAGAACACAGAACATATACATTTCTCGGATGGTAAAGTTTGTTAAGTTTATACTTGAAGGTAAAATAAAACTAGAAAATAAAACAGAAAAAAAAAACATTTCCACACAAGGATCGTTAGAAATTTAACGAGAATGTATAGGGGAATCGTGGAAATAGTGGAATCGACGAGACGAGAGTTATTCGATTTAATTCATACAGTTTATTATATCTGAATGTACATTCGTATTATTATCATTATTTGACGATGCAACTGAATTTTGTAACAAAAAAAAAGGGAGACAATGGAAGAATTTAATAAATTGTTTTTCTTTTGTTGGTTTTTATTATTTTGGGTGGTAGAAAAGTCGATAATTTTGTAGAATTATTGTGAAATGATTTGATGGAAGATTTAGAATTTGTTAAAAATTTGATAAATTATATATTGGCAATGAGAAAGAGGAAAAAAAAAGTTGGTGAAATGAATTACGTCATGTGATTAATATTCTCGAGAAGTTATTTCAACGTTGTATCACTTTACCAACGACGAGTTTATCGCGTGCAACCTGTCTCCCAAGAGAGTCGCGTGACACGTTTGGAAAATGAGGAAAAGTTATTACATTATATAAATATACTTATGTATAAATGCACACACACACATATATATATAAACATATGCATGTTAAAGGTTAAAGTAAACGAGACACAGTGGAGCAATTAAATGAACGATCTAAAGTTTTACTTATAAACTTGAGAACAATCGTTGTCATTAAATATTTATATTTAAATCAATTGATAATAATGTAAGAATTTGACAGAGAAAAAAAATTAATTTGATAATTACTTGGAAGAAAAAAAATGAAACAGTGGCAGAAACGAATTATAAAAAATGGGGAAATTATTCTGTGAGATAATTAAATCAATTTAAATGACAGGGAAATTCAATTTGTCACGTTGCAATTTATAAGTTTCTTGTGAACAATGTCAAGTGCACACGAGACTCAAACAAAAGAGAAAAATGGAAAAAACAATTTAAAAAAACATGCTAAGTGATGGTCAGAAACTGTAGCAGTCGAATGGAAACTTTCTCACTCCCTCAACTTCTCTCGCGCACTGATTGTTAAACTTGACAATGCACTATTGAGGTTAAAGTTACAGAATAGAGAACGAGCGTCTGAAGAGGATTTTGTCATGACAATTGTGTGTGGCGATGTGCAATATCACTTGAAAATTTCAAACATCACTTCAAGAGAAATGCCGAAATTCAATGCTGTATTTTTTTGTTTATAAAGAATAAAAGACGGACAAATTTCAATTATTATTTTATATTATAAGAGAGGAAACTGTTTGTTTTCTGTGGACTATATACGACAATAATGTTGAGTTCATTCTAAAATTAGAAACGTGAGATTATTTCCTTTTAGTTTGTGCAATTATTTCTCATTTTCATTTCATTAAGATTATTTCATTTCATTTGAGGTTATGATTTATTTTTCGTAATTTAAGAACTGTAAGTATTCCTTTTTATGGAACATGAAACGAAAATTGGGGAATTATAATGAGTGAAATGTCGCAGATTTTGATACTGAAATTTCATTGAAAAGAAAAAAAGTGAAATATTTATCGTAAAATTTGAATTCATTTGAAATTCAAATAAAATATTGCAAATTCATTAAACTATTCTTATTGTTCTAATTTATTTTTCAACTTATCTTTCATTCCGACAAAAAAAATCACACGACTGACAATACTTTATCGTTCTCTATCACAATCGTCACAATATTTCGATAGAGAATATTTAATAATCCATCGCATTTTCTTGTTCACAAAAAATTTAGAAAATTATACAAAAGTTTACATTAAATATTTAAAATTTTCCACTTTTTTTTACTGTCAACGTATCATATGGATAACTTATGATCAAAAGGATGAAAATTATGTTCAAATACTTTCACTTCTCTAACGATATGCAAATAAATAAATTTCAACCTACCAAAGAGTTAATAAAAAATGTAGAGAGAGGAATTTTTTTTTCCTCGTTCGCTTTTCACTCGTTGGTAAAAAATGAAGGGAATGAACTGAGGAGACCATCACCAACTGTTAACCATCGCCGTCTCCTTGACGTCGCAAAAACTAAATATATACATTCATAATACATATATCTATATAAAGTTCATAGTCAAATATAGAAACTAAGCGGACATCGACGTCCAGGCACTAGCTCGACTCATCGGTGACAAGTTGAAAGATAAACAACTTGGAAACTACCTCACTAACACAACTACAGCTACCACTACTATTACAGTTTCTACCTATCCTTAAAAACGTAATGTGCGTCTTTTTATTTGTACATTTCGTTTCTACATTCCCTTCCACTCTTATACTTTTCCATGTTTTTCTTTATATACTTTTCAATTTTTAATTTTCTATTTTTCTTTTCAACTATGTAGCGAGAAATTGAGAAAAAAAAAGTGATTTCTCCTACGTTTTTTCTTCCATCGTTCCAAACTTCAGGAACTCACTAAAAAATATTATAAAGTTATTAATCATAAAGAATGAAAGAGAATAAAAATAAAAAGAAAGTAGATAAATTATTGTTTGGAAATAGAATTTGAAATTTTGCTAACTAAATCGTGATGTTTTTTTTTCCATTTTTTGTCATTCATATTTATAATGCCAGAAAGAAGAGAAGATAATTTAAAAGAGAATGTCAGAAGGGAGAATCGGAAAATTGGATTTCTTTAGAAAACTTTCATTTTTTTTCCAACATTGCAGATAATGAATAACTTCAGAATGTTAAAAGTTCTGTGATTTTATGTAGGGATTTTATAGAAGAATAAAATATTTTTCATCTTCTAACCACTGGACATGAAAAATCAATTAATAACCTCAAATTTTCAAAATGAAAAAATTAGAGAGAATTAAAAAATATTTCACTCGTGTCTCGAAGTGAAATAATATGAAATAAATATTCCATAAAATTGCAAAAAGTATCAAATTGTTCTGTAATTACTTCCAAATAATTTCACAGCCATCAATTTAAAGAATTCTACAAAAAAGTATAAACGATAAAATGCAAATTGATTTCTTCTATAAACATATAAAATTCGTAGCAGTTAATGATGTCATTTGATTTCTTTGAATTAATAACAATTAAAATAGTTTCATTCCAGACGAATTTCATCAAAGTTCGAAGAACTTTGAATTCAAATTAAGAATAAAATTTATTTCTAATTGAAATACGAAAAGAGTATTCCAATAAAAAAAAGTTTTCTTTTTTTTTTCTCAGTATTTATCCATTGAATCGTCGTGAAATCGACGGTGAGGTGAAGTTAGAAATTGGTGAGAGCATTTGAGTCAGTTTCACTTCACAAAATATATATTCTATACCCGTTAGATAAATCGATAAAGTTCTTCACCAAACATCGAGACGTTGTAGATTCGCATTCCATACAGGAGATAAATTTATTATTTTCTAGAATTCAATTGAATTTCTTACATTACCTTTCAACAAATTCAATATTGAATTTCTAATAGCTGTCTACATTATCATAATCATCATCAATAGATTAATTTATTTTCTTCCTTCATAAAATAAAATCCACCCAAAAAACATTGTCAAAAGTTAAATCTTAATTAACGCCTAAATCACACATCAGAATGTTTGAAATAAAATTCTAATTTTATTTTATACAAAAAAATCTTTCTTCTTCAATTCAAATTGACTAGAATGAAAAAAAAAGGAATGAAAACAATTCAAAAACATCCAATTAATCATTAATTCCAAATTTTTTCTGCAATGGATTCCCAAGCCCACAAAAAAAAACACAACGAATTCATCACCATCATTAATCCAATACAATAAACATTAAAATATTTCTCAAAAACAGAAATTCATTCAACAAAATATTTCATTTCAATCATCTTGCCAATTAAATTGCATCAATATTTCGTCCACTACAGAATTTACATTTCAAAATCTCCAATCTACCCAACTCCACCTCTTACAATAAAAAAAAACCCTCCCATCCGTCATTTCGATATCCACCGTCCCACGATCCCCTATCGAGACAATGCTACTGGTGATGAGTACTACACGAACAAAAAAAAAAGAAGGAAACTACAAATAGAAAAAAAAAAGACAAAAAATATAAAAAGTTGCGTCGTGAGCATGAAAAAAAGGATCAAAGGCCTGATGGAAATTGGTGGATCCTTCGCGTTCATTTTCACTCTGGCGCTCACATGAACCCCCTCTTCTACAAACGCACATAGAAATATATGTATATATAGAAAGAGGACGAACTGGGGAGGAAAAGATTGGAAGGGATGAAAACAGAGCAGACATATATACGATAAAGGGTAAAAACTCAGTAAGCAAACATACATTGAGACGAAAAAAGGCTTTGAGTCGGTTGTGAGTGAGCCAAATGCCGGAAAGGGTTAGTGGGTGGGTCGCTATGAGGTAATAGGGGTTGGAATGAGAGGATTTAATAGAAAGGGGAAGAGGGAATGGAGGAGTGAGAGAGGAATGTGAATATCTGGACGTTGTGCTATGGCGAAAAAATTCGTAGCAATATGTGTGTATAAGCATTTTTAGTTTGTAAATAATATAGATATATGTTTTTTTGTATGGGGAAATGTGACTGTGTGCGTACGTATGTGTGTATGTATGCTTGGAAAGGAGGAAGAGATGAATCGTTGGGATTTTATTTGCCTTGCTCCACCTGCGGATTTGCTTGTGCATATACACGAAAGACCACTCTCCGTTGTCGCGTCACAATTCTTTGGTTTTTTTTTTCTTTTATTATTATTTGACGTTTTGTTTTGTTTTTTTTTTCTTCATTCTGCTTTCGTCTCGATTGTATGGCTGACCCTGTTGGAATAATTTTTGTTCATTCTCATGGGGAAGGAATTTTGTGTTCTCATATTTTTGAATGATTGAAAGATAAAATTTCTTTTTTTCAATCCAATATTTCACATACTGATTTGACTAATATATCGTTAATATTTCCATAGTGAATTTTCAAAGTTGATATTCAATATTTATCCACCAATAAACCATGTGTGGTAAAACTCATTACAATTTTTCACGAAATTCCCATATAATTTCCATCTGTAACCAGATCAGTTCTACATGCATACCATCACAATCACAATCCTATTCAATTTAATAGAAATTCGAAGCCATCACCGCAATATCAAATCCAATTTTCCTCATGATCTACATGATAAATCGTCTTGAAAATATTCAAACATACGCAATGAAACATTAATTTCACATTTTTGACGTGAATTATATGCACAATGCAACAGCCTCGTAATTTACATTTCCATAAAATTTTTAGGTAAACTGAAAACACAAAAAAACGACCAAAAACAAAGAGGCAATAATTCAATATGTCAACTTTTCAACGAATCCATTTGATGAAGAATAAAAAAATTCACTCAACAAATTGTCACGAATGAAATAAAAAAAATTTATTTCTGAATGAATTTTAAAATGTTTTACTTGCACAATTTTCTTTGTGATGTTTCAATTCTCAATACCGAAATGGAAAACAAATAGAATTTGATTAAGTCTAATTAATTATTCAAAAATACTAGAATGTCATCTAATGGGGCAATGCCATTTGACCAGTAACGTTACGTTAATCATTTAAAATAAATTTGCTCATGTAGATAAACATATTTCAGGAAATGGCTGGACAGTTTAAACCCACATAAATAATCCGTTGAAGATTAAACGTTCTCTCTTCTACTTTATCTTCATACACACATGTACAAATATATATATATATATGTATACTGTAAAGCTTTTCATCTTCTGCAGACATGTTTCAACACCATCATGTAATTTCCAGACCGCCATTACCTTCATTACCTCCGGCTATTTAAAGTGAAATCCTCTTCCTCTCTATATTGAATATTCGCATATGCGATCCTGGGAAAATTCAATTACGCATTTTCCAATCTGTCATTAACCCGTACCAACAATTTCACATTGGTCAATTAATTGATTTGAAATTTTTTATGATTTTAGAAAGTTAATTGGATCTAATCATTCGCTCCTTTAATTTTTTATCATTAATTTTACAAATTGTTAAAGCTATAATTTATTAGTTGATATTTTTTTTTGTTTTCATTAGAATTTCATTTTTTGAATTGTTTATTTATAATAGTACAATGATACACTGAGGAAGCAATTTGTTGAATAAATATAAATTAATTAATTGATATTAACTGTCATTTAGGAAATATTAACGAGAATATGAGTTGATTTGAAGACACATTGCCAGCTATCTTCAATGTATTGTTTATAAATTAGTTATTAATGTTTAATTAATTTATTGAGAACGTGTATGGACTTGTTACTTAATAGAAGTGTTAAT
Organism: Meteorus cinctellus; assembly: GCA_030523045.1. Classification (NCBI taxonomy): domain Eukaryota; kingdom Metazoa; phylum Arthropoda; class Insecta; order Hymenoptera; family Braconidae; genus Meteorus; species Meteorus cinctellus. The sequence goes on from JAPYZF010000162.1 coordinate 135,438, forward strand.
GTTGTTACATATAAACTAATCAAAAACAATTAATGATTCATTAACTACTGGTGAATACAAATAAGATAAAAGTGTGACGAACACATGACTAATTTTTAAAATCGAATCCATATTTAATGTCAACAATATTTAATCAATATTAATCATCATTTGATTGATACAAATATGATGGATTGGGATAAACAAATAATCAAAATATTAATTTTCATTTCTAGAAAAGTGGCAAAATTTTTTTTGAATTACTTTTGGTGTTAGGACCGTTTGGTTAGTTGAAAGGTGTTGAAAAAAAAGAGAGAGATGATGAGTACTGAATTATAATGTTTATTTTTATGTGAATTTGGTAATTAAAAATTTGGATATCTCTCACGTTTTTTGGCTTTCGTAAATTTGAATGTAAGGTTAATGTGAAGAAAAATTTACGAAATAATTTCAATGACTTTGTTACGGTATGATGTGGAAAATTGATGAATATTACTTAGCCATTATACGAACATTCTTGAGCCAACGTCTAGAATTTCACGTCAAATTCTACCATGTGAATACTTCACTTTTGTTTATGTAATATTGATTTTGTCAGGAGAGATTCTCATTACTACGATGTATGTAAAATTTTGCAGGTAATAAGCTCGTGATGTTGAATACTAGTGGATATAACTATTATAGTCAGACACTGTCGCTGCTTATTGACGTAAAGTTTATAAAAAGGAATTTCAAACAAAAAGTATTTGCATTTTTTAAAATGAAGTTTTTATATTGTTTATAATTATTTTTGTCTTAATTATATGAATGTTAGTCATGAAAATATATTATTGAAGAAAGTAGTAATTTTTTTTGATTAATTATTGTCAGTTTTTAATTGATTTGTCAGGGTTAGTTATTAGGAAATCAACAATTACAATTTTTTTTTAAACTCGGATTAAAAATTGTGGTAAAGTTAATTTCAATGAACAGAAAATTGAAGTGTTCATTTTATTTAATTATTCTTGTTTGGTTGGAATTTTACTGTGATGACAAATTTCCACAAAAAGTAAGAAAAAAACTTTTAATAAAGTAGTCAAACAATGAAACTATGAGTTTAGCATCTAACAATTTTTCGATCGATCATGAATTCTCATATGATCATTGACGTTATCATTTTGTTAAATTTTTAATGCGCTGATTGATCGCTTTTACATTGACATTGATAAATGATGCTGTGGATGAATCACTGAATAATTTTTTGTGCATGTACATAGTTAAATTGCCATTGGTTCATTAAATTATTTAAGAAAATGTTTACAAACTCTTCAATATTTCAAATATCTCAATCACTCAATTTTATTTCTTTTCGATTTCTTTGTTATCAATTAATTTAAACAATAAATTCTGAACTAATAGAGAAGAAATTTCAGTTTTACAAAATCAATTTTTTTCAATTAAGACAAAATTTAATTCCCATTCCAAATTTTTCATCACCTTAGAATAAACTTGATAAAAAAACTACGGAATTTAAAATAACATTGTTTTATATTTATTAAAATTATCAACAATTTATGATAGTTTCAAAAAATGTGTACAACTGCAAAAATACATCATTCGACAATCCTGAAATTTACACATATCCTGACATCATACATAAGGACATTGCTGTCATAAAAGCGGATGTCACTATATACTACCTACATATCTATATATATATGTATATATTTGTGTGTGTGTATACACAGATGAAGAGAAAGCTTCCGGGAATATTCACGCGAGCGTTATGAAATATGAACGACACATATCAATAATACGCGAGCGCCGTTATACGACGCCTGTCGTTTGCACTGTAACAAACCGTGAATAACTATATATTGTGAGATACATAACAATGTAAATATCTTTATATGTATACAGGCATATTTATTACTGAAATACGTGCCGACCTAAATTTTGGTTCAAAAAAATAACAACAAAAATCAGTAAGAAACAATCAATAAATAACTCGGTTACAAAAAAATTTATTATATTATTAATTTTTTTTGATAGACAACGGTGAATTCCGTTTTTTCAATATTTATATGTTGCTATTGAGTTTTTTAGAATATTTTAATATCGATACGGATTTGGGGAATGTAAATTGGAATATTCTGATGTTGAATAAAATTAGAATTTTATTTTGATAAAAAATTATCGACAATGTTAATTAGACGTTGTGAATTTATTTTTATTTTTTCATCTATTTTTGATTATATTAAATTTTGTATGTTTGATATTTTTTTTAAGTTAAGTTTTATCACAATGATATTTTTGTTACTGATATTTCATTAAAAATTATTCAACTGTTTACTGTAAATTTTTCTATAAAGAGGGAAAAGCCGGAGAATTATTCCAATTTATTCAGTGTCTTATGACCAGACTAAATGGGAAGAATGACTTCATCTTCACGGTATTTTCCACCACTTTAATTCAAAAGTCTTTGTAACATTGGAACGTTGAATTTTGATGCTCAAAAGAAGCATGAAGCTGAAGTTAAGTTTGTAATACACCAACGACTTTGAAGTCGTATCACATTGGTTACTTTTCTCATTGCTGTCATTGTGATCTGGTAAAATAACATTTTCTTTTTTTTTTCACTATTTCCTCTTCTTATTCTTCATTTATTATTCTCAAATATACCAATGACACTTTATGGTATCATTTTCTATTCTTCACACAAAAATAGTGAAAAAAAAAAAATACCTCACAGATGTTCTGTTCCTTTCACTTCTTTTTTTTTGCAGAATGAAACTTCCTATTTAAATAATTAAAATGAATGATTTTCACATTCATAATTCTTCAATTTCAATGAAAAATATCAAAGAAAAAACTTCTACCCCTTTTTTCTAAAAAACTAATCAAACTTTCATGATCACAATTCGATCCTTAAATATAACAATGAAAAAATACCATTAAATTTGATTATGAATTGAAAAACTAACCAACAAATGTAGACATGTGAACTATTAATGAAGACACAGATCCATCCCAATGTGAACATCAATCTTCATCGACAATATAAGAACTGAGGTGTTGCTGTCTTGGATAGCCAATTTAATTTATTTTCCTCCTCTATTTGTCCATTCACAAATGGTCACACTGCGAATTTTCATTGTACATACATGAAAATATCTACATATGTACTTGGCCATGTCTGTATGGTATATAAATGTATGTGGTTAGCATATGACACCACTGAAGAATCGATTTATTCAAAGGCCTGGGAAACAATCCCAACGGAAACATCGTGAAACACTATCACGACGACTGTTTTCATCCTAACTCCATTCTCTATCTATATTCGCCTATGTGTGTGGCAAACGAATTCATTGCGTCCACGTTCCACCCCATTCACTCTTTCCCTGGTCTTCTATATGTGTCCCATGTGACGACGAGGATCCAACCCACTCTATTATATGTAGCACACACCCATGTTACACGCAATATAAATTCAAATGCCTCATCGACACAACGTCCTGTGTATGTTCATCGATACAAACACGTCCATCTAATTTTCCTATATCACTCTGTCGAGTATTTTTCTAAAAAAAAAAAATACGGGGAATAAATAAACAAGGAGAAAGATGAAAAATAAATGAATGGAAAAAAGAGCTTTTTTTAGGATATGAATATTTATTGTGCATTAAATTATGATAGAAAATGGCTGTGAGGGATGAAAACGAAAATGTGGATTGGGATTGTTTGATTTTGATTGGAAACTTTGTTTATACAGTTTATTTAAAATTGTTTTGTGTTGAATTAGAGAATGTTTTTAATTTTGTCATTTTTAAGAGTTTTATTTCTTGGTAATTAATTTAAATTTGTTTGTTATACAAAAGGATCAACTTTGCTATTAGTGTGAAAATTTTAAACAAAATTTGATGAAACCAATTCTTTTCTCATATTTAAATCAATAATATTTCTTGCTCCTTTTTTTTTTGTCATGTTGGGGGAATTCGAAAATGGAGAAAAACGTAAGCAGATGCTCGTGATAGGGTGAACGATAGAATTTTTGTCTGGATATATTTTTTTTGTTTGATAATTGAAGAAGAAACAATTATTGTTGTTCTTTTGTGAGTTGGTTCGTTGAAGGAGTTTCAGTTTGTACTGTTTACATTAATTATTATTGAGAATATTTCTACTGTAAAGAAGAAGTGCATACTCAATTATTGCACACTTAAGAAATTTTGAATTTCAAGTTTGTAGTTTTAATAATACCATTGAAAAGTGTAAATATTTATTAAAATATGGTTGAACAATTATCAGTTCATTAATTTCAAGAAAGTTTGTGATAAATTGGTGTATACAAAATATATTTGGCTGTTACAAAGTTAGGAATAAGCTGAATCAAATATTGTTGTATACAGAACTTATTAATGGTTAATATAAATATCTAATTAACATTTTTTATTTATAATTGTGGAATGATAAAGTTTCATAGTCATCATTGAACTTCAACAGATAAGAAATTATAATTTATTGATAGTCAATGAAAATTTGTTTATTGAAATAAATTTTACAATGAAGCGCAATTTTGTAATGCAATGTGGAAAATTGAAAATAATATAAAAATCTTTCCATACAGAAAATGAATACTCACATCAAACTGCATAATGAAGGATGAAAAACGAAACGAATATGAATGGGAAATTTTACGGTACACAAAACAAAGTTAACTCATTTCAACGATACAAAGGTTTCACAATGCATATGAAACAGTTTACAATTTATTTAGATTCGTATGGAACAAGAGGATTGTGGACACTCAAAATGAACCAATAAATTCATCGTAATAGATCAAAGGAATAATGAAAACTGACCAATCGGAAATATTTTTTTTTCTCTTTCTTTTCTAACTAAAATTGAATATAAATAATAGTTAACTTCTTTCTTAAATTTTATTTTTTTGTTATTATCCATTCGATGACATTCAGTTATGAAAAATAAATAAATAAAATCCATCAATTGCTATTATTATTCTGTTTTTGCACTCTACTTGGAATGAAAATTTTTTTTTTCCTCATATTTATTTACACTGATCTCAACACAGTAAGAGAATGTAAAAGGTTTTCACGCTCACATCACAACAAAAAGTATGAGGTCGTGTGAAAACCGACTTTACTCTATTTTCTTTCATTCCCTCGTTGCTTTTTACAGTTCTTTTTTTTTCCATTTTTCATTTGCTATTTTTTTTTTTCCTGAGAGTATTGAAGGAGAACATGGTGCATTAGGATTGAAAGAGACTCGCGCTCACGTGACGCTCGAGTATACATTAGAGAATGATCGAGAAAGTGAGAGAGTTGGCCAAAGAGGGCGGTGAGGAGGCAAAACAAGACGATGGGTGGGGCCAAATAGGGGTTGGTTGCAACGAGAGTGCGGTTGTATACGACGACAAGGGTCGTAAAGTCACGGCTATGTATCCGCATATATTTCATCCCCTTGTGACCCTTTTCCAACCCTTATTCTCTTCATAAATATATGTATATATATATATATAATATGAACGTTGCACATTATTAGTTTTTTATTTTTACCATATACAATGGTATCTCAATGCATAAAATAAGAAAAGTGTTGACAAAGAAAGAAAGAAATATGATGCAAAAATTTATTTATTCTTTCTCTTTCATATATTCGAAAAAATTCACAAAATTTTGATAAAAATGTTTTGAGACGTGAACTTTAGATACATCAAGAAAAGTAAAATGAAATTTAATACATTGATGTTGTTGTGTTTATAGGGGTGAATTTGTGAGAAAATGAAAAAAAAATGAATAGAGAATGAGATGAGGGTGAAATCAACAGAGCGATGAGTAAAAGAGAACGGTTCGTATTATATATATATTTTTTTTTTCCCAAGGGCAAAATTTTCTGCCGTCTTGAATGACGAGTTTGTAATCCGCACGTGATATAACTTTACATCGTATAATTATTGCCGCCCTTCTTTCTTTATCTTTTTTCTTTCTTTTTTTTTTCTGTATGTACATAGATCTCACTTTTTATATTACATGCATAACAAGTCAACGGAAATTTAATAAGTTCTTTGAAGATTCGTGAAAGAAAAAAAAATAATGTTTGGTAGGTAGGAAATTAAACGAAACTGAGATGAAATTTTTGTGGACTAAGTTATTATATCTATTTATTCATTTGTTTATTTATTATTTTTATGAGAGTTATTATTTAATTATTATTGACTTAACTGTGAAGAATTTAATTTGAGTTATTGGATGAGCGAAAGAGTTCGTCTCAATTTTCCTGTGTGTTGATCCTGGTAAAAGGTTCATCGAATCATGACTATATCACATGGGAATTTGAGAGTGGAAATTTATGTGATACAAAATTTATGGAGATAATAAGAGAGAGCTTGCAAAATACCCATGTGTGTCTTTGTTATGACAAAGCTCCTAGACGTATCTGTAACCCTATAAAGCTGGAATATTGCTTCAGTCTCCATATTTTCCATAAAACCTCAACAAAAATTCAAACGAGAATAGAAAATATAAATACAATAATAAATAATGATGGTTTTTTTGGTTGAAGATTCTATAACGTAACAGAAATAGGATTTTTTCTTTTACATCATAACAAAAATATTGATAAGCAATACAATAGAGGAAAATGAATGTAATTATAATGGTGTGAAAATATTTTGACTTTGAGAAGAAAAACAAAATTTATTTCACATTCCAAAGAAATAATTCGATTAAATAGAAATCTTCATTTTTCATTCAATTATTCTACCAATTTTACATTCCCATAATAACTAAACCACCATGACAATGAAAAAATCCTCCAACAAAACATCTAAAATTAATAAACAAATACAAAATGAAAAGAAACAACAATTTGTCAATCAATGACATAAATAAAACAATAAAAATTTGGAATTTCAATCAAAACTGTAAACCAAATAAACACCAAAGCATTAACATTACAATACATAAATTTTGCTCATTGCATAAAAATAAATTAAAAAATATATACATTTTCTATTCACATATGTATGCATACATACGAAGAGAGACGAATGAGTTTTGCCTTCGCATTTGTACACGTCTACTTGACGGTAGGATGCTCGCCAGACAATTTTCAAATTCCAACGACTGTACAGAAGAAGAGAATGAAAGGAGCAGAGAGATAAAGGGAGAAAGATGGGGAGTGTGGAGGTGAGAGCGAGGGCGAAAGGCATCAGCATCCGGTAGCAATCTCAACTGGCAATAGATATATCTACCAACATTGTCTAGGCACACGTGGATATTATGTAAATTCTGAATATTGATGGCTTCCCCTTTTCACAGTATGGTAGATATATGTAACGGTATATCAACTTGATACAAACATCATGTTCACCATACAATAACTCACACATCAACTTTTTTTTATGTCTGTCTTTCAATTTTAACATGACGTTAAAGATTGAATTTTTATTTCTTATTTTTCACTCCTTTCTTTCCTCTCATTCTTATTTATATTTTAGTTGAAAAAAAATATAATTCAACATCATTCTATTTTGAATTATTTCTGTTTCTATTTCATCATTCTTTTGTATTATTTTTAATCATTTTTATGAGTGAATTTATCAATTTATCATTTGTGTTTATAGTTTATTTTTGATATTACAAGAAATTAAGTTTGGTGAATATTTTCATTATTCATTTTATCAATAACAGGAGGAATTAATTTGAAGAAATATAAGGAGAATAAGATATTCAGTATTTAAATATGAATTCTATGAATTTATATTGAATTATTTTTTTCTGTATAAATTTAGACAAATTATTATGTATTTAACTTGCGAAATTGATTGCTGATAAATTCAATACACGAACTAATGTGAGGGAGGGCGAGAGGAAGAAAAGGATTGATAAAAATACATGTCGACCCTCTTGTCGAGTGACACAGTTGATAAAGAGGACGATTAAAGAACGTGATGATAGATTGGAACGCGTCTGGCCTGAATATGAAAAGCCATTGAATGTTCTTTGCAATATCTTCATGCAAAACCGTCTGCAATTCATCTTATCATTTGAAATTCAATTGATAATAAGTTTGATAGAAAATAAATTACGTTTAAATTTGCTACGAGAATTTTATCTCATGGAGATAATTTTTCAGTTTTAATTGATATAATTGAACTAATTTAATAATTGTCGACTTATAATTTGATTTTAGTTGTCATATCTCTTGTTTAAAGACAAACATTTTTTTTTTTTCAATTTTATAATCGATGGCAAATTTTCAATTTATAATTAAAGAATACTAATAGTTGTGCGTTGAAAAAAAAAATTGGCACTCTACACACTTTTTATTATAATTCACAAATAAATCAGAACATTAAGAAAATTCATTTCCATTCGGATCATTAAATCAGGAATTATTCGTAATTATATGAATAATTGGGACGTGAAATTCACATAATGACTTGGATTATTATCTTTATGTGAGGGTATTCCAAGTGAATTTCGTTTTTTCCATCTGTTGAATATTGGCAAACACAATTCTATTGAAAATTTTATCAACCAGTTTCTTATCACACTCGTCTACCCATATTGACTGTTATATTTCAGTTGAATGTCTACGTTAAGTCAAAATCTAACTTATTCTCATGTTAATGTTGTTTGATCAGCTGTACAAGAATTCGTCTGAGTTCTCATTAATTAAAAAAAAAAGAACCTCACTAACTGTCAAATAATGGATCACATTATCTGCGTCATCAAGCAGAGGCGCCTTCATGAACAAGGACCTATACCTACTTTTGCTCTACGATAAGAACGCAAAAAAACCATGGAATCGATCACTAGTCAAACTAAAATTTTCGAAAAATATCCGATTTTTCAAATAGATCATTGTCTTATTTTTTCAAAATTTTTCAATTGCATTAATCAGTTTTTTGTGGTGATAATAAGATAAATTACGATGAATAATTAGACGGATAGTTCTGAAATGAGACAAAATTAGACAAGAATTTAAAACTTTTTCATCAATTCTTCGTATTATGATTGAATATTATCATGTAAAAAAAATTTTTTTTCGCTATGCTGTTGATAAAAAATTCAAGGTTTCCGGCAACTGGGCTCATTGATTTTTGTATTCAGCTGTGCAATCATATAAGATATTTACTTAGCACCAGATCTATTCGAAAGAGTGGGTAATTTACATTATTCGTTGAGTTATAAGTAGTTGAGCAGTCGTAATTCTGGAGTTTAATTATCATAATGACACAGACTACTTCAATTTTTTTTTCAATATTATTTCTGTTGGTACAAACCATAGATTTAATTGTTGCAGTAGATGAATCGTCAGTACACCATGATAACAAAACTAATTTTTCTCCAGAGTGGAACTCAGGTAAATTATTTATTTCAGTATCACGATCAATATGAAAGCAATTTTTGACACGTAAATTCAAAGTTTGATATGAATTGTTTAAACAATAGTCATAGTTATATGAAAGTAGTCTAATAAATTTTACATTACTCAATCAGGCCGTGAGAAACGATCTCTAGATCATACAATGCCAGATCGTTTACGAATTCGAGTGAAATACACAAACGGGGAAGAAATCGAGCTGAATTGGTTGAAAAAAACACATTATTTATCTAACGAACATTTACCTGTCCGTTTAGCCTCTGGCCTGCGCTATCGAACTGTTTGTATATATTTCTAAAGATAATCTAAGTCTGCCTTGAATACAGGAAGAGCAGCAAGGTGATCAAGACGCAATTGATTATCTGTAGTGGTGACACATGTCGTTATTGAATGTTTGAAATTGTAGCAGAGTTTAATTTCATAATGTCTCAAAAAAGTAGTTAAAATTTCAAATAGTGAAAGAAATATCAATCTTTGCTATAACAGCATGAGCTGCCATCGATTTCATGATGAAATTGAACTAATCATTAGATTATTGTTCATTGTAATGATAAAATCTGCACTATCTGATAAACCTCAGTTCTGGGGGAAACCGGAAATGAATTCAACAATATGACACCACTTTAGAAAATAGTCAATGAATTTGGGATTTCACCTTGGTGTTATTTCTTGATTCAATATTTCAATTATATAAATTAACAGGTGTTAATATATTTTTTCAATAGGTAATGAGTTCAGTAGGTGAATTTGTACTTTATCAAGATCTCGAACAATGTTCATCAGTGGCATACTTCAAAAATTCACATTCATTCGTAAGAGTTTGGATAACAATTTATAATTCATTAGATAAATAACTAAAATTGTGTTTTCACATCAGCTTCTTTCTGCTTAGATTGGTTACATTGGCTTAAGTCATGTCATTGATGAACTTCCGTACGAGTTTGATGCAAGTGGAAATTATCCAGGTGTAGTTGGAGCTCCATATGTAATAACACGACCTAAAGTACCTGCCCCTGCTCAATCTATCGTAGTGCGCATTGCACTAACTAATCTTGAAATTCAAAAAGATTTCGTTCACTCAATGAATCACCATGTCAATGACAATGATAAACGTCCACTAGACCCTGAACCAGGTCCAAGTACTAAACATCGGAAAACAGAATCAAATTGTAAGTTCACGATTGAATCTTAAGATGTTTTGTTATTTTCTGAAACTGTAAAAAAAATGATTTGGTATAGTGAGTGTAGGCAGATCAAAAATTATCGCAAATCCAAACTTGATAAGCGAAAATAAGACCAGAAAACGTCGAGGGAGTACGTCTAAGACAAAATTTTATTTGGAAACTCTGGTTTTTATATCTCATGACGTTGCTGAGCTATTGTAACTATGAATAATTTATTATTATCCAACATTTTCAAAGAAAATAATATATAATCAACATATAACTCTGTTCTAGTCATAGATTTTATAAGGAGTATTACAAAGAATGGATTGTGAAATATTGCATTCGTTACTTCAATGCAGTTGATACAATTTTCGATAAAGCACAACAGAACGATGTTCGAATGTATATCAATATTGCCAAAATTATTATTCTAGATGTGAGTTCATTTTTATGGCATTTCAATAAATGTTACTATCATACAACGATCCGCATCTCCTTTCAGAACACAGACTTGCTGGATACAATAGAAACTGGTCGAATCCGATTCACTGAAACCGTTTCAAAGCTAAGACAACATTTACATGACCGTTCGTCTCGCCTCCCACCAGACTCATTCGATCATGTGTTCATGATAACCAGGTAATATTCTTCACAAGCATTAAAATATCGCAATAAAAAAAAAACCATACTGGAATGAATTCGAAATCATTTATGAACATTTTTTTGTTTATAGTCAAACGATCATACACAATTTGATTCGCGTACCCGGTAAGAAACATCAGTGACAATAATTCAAGTAAATATATTGAACATTTCACAACAACAGGCTATAAATATAGAATTGAATTTGTAATTTCAGCAATGACAGATTATAGTCCAAATTTGTATCAGGCAAGAGACGAGGGCCAGTTTTACAATGCTATACCAATAACAATAGCAGAATTCGCTAGCAGCTATATTATTGGAGTCCATGAGATCAGTCGAACGTAAGTTGGCTTCTACAGTCAAACTCAATAATATAAATTCCTCTTCTTCACTACGAAACTGTTGAATTATCAATACAACACGTTAAAAAATTCAGCCGTTGTCATCAGTCCCCAAAAAGATGTTTTAAAAATTTACAAATTCAACGTTGAGTTCAGTCCAAGAATTAGTTAGCATAGTTGACAATCAATCCAACATGATCACACTGCGCTGATGCAAAAACTACTTTCATTATTATTCTAACAGAGTTCTGTATCCCGTTTTTTCAGATTAAACCTCAGAATAGAACCATCAATTGAAGAAATAGAGAGAATGGGACGATGTGACAATATAATGCAAGAAGGAAGTGCCATGTGCCATCGCTGTTTGGGATGGACTGGAGAGAGTAAGCAACAATTGGTAGAATTTTTCAGGTTCGTGAAAAGCAAAAGAATATTTCAGATTAGAAAATAAATGTGAAACTTCGTGATACCAACGAACCATGTGGAATTCTTACAAGTTGTATGATATTTCAGAGAAAATACTAATCGCTGCTTCCTTATGAATGAACCTCGATCATTACGACTACCTGGACCAAGCCCATTTGTGACAGCAAATCAGCAGTGTCGGTGCTTTGGATACCAATCATTCACCTTGGTATACGAATAGAATCACATTGCTAGATTGTTTCCTTCAATGCTTATTATGAAGACCTTTCATTTATAGAGAGCGCGTGGTCATGCGACTGGTAGCGTTAGGGCAGATGAATGTTCTGTCGCCTTACAATGTGAAAGAGAAGTTGATGGGAAACAAATTATTGGCTACATTCTGCCACCATTTGATGGTACGCGTTGTGGGCCACGCAAGGTAAAAGATTATTAGATCATAATATCAATCTACCAAATTGCGTAATTGATCAATTTCATGAAAACACAGAGTAACTTTAGAATACGAAAGCTCTGTCCAAGTATGTCAATTGGTCGAATCACGTTCTGTATTGAAGTAACAGTTGTACCAAGCTCAACTGTTTCATAAGATTAAATTATAATATTGTTATTAACTTTTGTTTTTGTTCCATAGGTTTGTTGGCTGGGAGAATGCGTACCATTTTAAAAAGTCAAATAACCGAACTATCTACGAATAGATCGACCATGCGTTGTTTTTCAATTTGTTTTTTAATGTTTTCTTTTATGATTGTTTATACATTCGAAAAATTATCTCTTCGCGTTTAATCTATTTATTACAATGTATTCTATAAAGAAAGATGTATGTTTAAATTGAAATGAAAGACAATTCATTTATGTCATTTAGGTGATTGAATTCTTATGATTAATTCTTTCTGTAACCTAATTTTTTCGACTAAATAACATTGCTATGGTTGTTTGATTGATATTCACTAGATTTTGTTCAATTAGAGAACATGATTACAATGGTAACGAATTTAATTTGTTGGAAGTGCATCATAACTTCTTGCTTATTGTCTCATTCAACGTTGATCTTGATAATAGAAATTCAAGTGCTATACTACGTGATGTCACGTTTTAGTTACAAATGTCGTCGTTCGATATGGTATGAATAGATTTGTGTTTTCGACACCAAATTATATCACCAGTCTCTATGTATCTGAGCTCCTATTTCAATGAATAGCTTTTGGATGCAACTATGCAACCTATTTCTACTAGAAAATGTCAATTTTCAATTATTCCAAATTGTGTGAGATCTAATTATGATGCCAATCATAAATGCTTGTTAGTTGAAAAAGAGTTATTTCTATATTAGTTTTAAGTGAAGTTCTGATTGTAACAAATATTTATCAATCGTCACATTGAATCCAGAATTGAATTGATCATCATGAGGTTGAAAGCTTGTGATTGAATAGGCAAATTTGAATGATGTTTCTTTGACTTCACACTGATCACATCAGCATGAATTGCATTCTTGAAAGGGATTTCTGTACATCTTTGACACGAATAGCAACTATTTGAGAGTAGTTGGAAGACGATACATAGCGAAGCATCCAAATTCACTCATTCAAGTTCAACCAAGTAAACTCAACCATCTCCAATTACTCTTTTGGGTATCCGAGAAGCCTTGGCACATTCATTCAATTACTGTTTAGACTCGACTATCAAACATCCGTCTCATACAGATCCTAGTCCAAGTACTGAACACCAACAGATGAATTGACATTGTAAGTTTATTTTTTACTTTGAAAATGTTCTGTTGCATTTTGAAACTAAGTTGACGACGTGTCTATAGATAGTGATGATGATAGGAAATTGATGAATTTCTATTTCTAATCAAAGTTACAGCAATGCATGAATGAAATTTTCATTGCCAATCCCTTTCTCGTATTAATAATTATTTTCTAAATGTTTATACATTTATGGCATATATTTACACTTTCTACATTCCAACCACCGAATAATAAATCCACTATTGAAATTGAATGGAACACATCTACATACAGAAAAAAAAAATTCTGAAAAATTGCAATTAATGACTGCGAAAATGTAGGGCAAAATATAATTGGAAGTGTATTCATCGTACTTCATCTCTTCATCTCTTCATCTCTAAATGAACCGTTTCATTGAGGGAAAAAATATATCAGAAAATGGAGAGAATGTGGTTGGTGGATATATTGGTGTATGCATAGGTGGGCGTGAGTAAATGCAAAAAAAATTTTGTTCAACCACAATTATTACTTATTGAATTTTGTTTGAAAAATTGTATAACATATTTTATTTTTTTTGAAAAATCGCATTGACAATGACCCAGAAGACAATTTCTATTTTATAAATCAATGAATTTCTTTGTCATTATTCAAATTCCAAATCGATAATTGTACAACTCTGTTAATTACTATCCAAAATTATTCAAATGTATAAAATCAAACATTAATAACAAAAATATTAATAAACGAGTAAAAACTTCACGTATGCTAATCTTGTTTTTTACTTTGGATTTAGGATTGAATACAGCTCGTCAGAATAGAAAAATTTGTAAAATTCTCTCGTCATATAAAAGAAGAGAATGGAATACACATAATAATGAACCTGTGCATTAAAGTATAGCGTATAAATAATTCAACTCAAAGTAATTTTTCCATTTTATTTTGAAACAAAATTAAAAACGTACTCTTTCAAATCTCATATTTCATCTCCATGTTTTAACTCAATGTGCTATATTTAAATTTTAATTAGTCATGAATATTTGTGGAATTATCATCATTATGATTTTCTTTTTGTTGCTACTTCTTCTTCTACTCCTATTAAAACGCTCGTGACCGACAAATCCAGTTTCACTGAGTGGTGAAACAATGGAATGAAATTTTGTTCTCTTTCATTTTTTTTTTTTTTCATTTTACTGGTGAATAAAGGTATAATTACACGTCGGAGATAATTAGAGATGTCTGTTGAACTCACTGGTACGAATATATATATATATTTATACATCATATATTGTCTATTTGATTCTGTTTTTACAATAAAATGCCAAGTAAAAAATAAGACTGGTAGAAAAAAAAAAAGAATTAGAGTGAAATAAAATTGGAGATGACAGTGAAGAAGAAAGGAATAAAAGGCGGAAAGAAAAATGAAAAAAAAATTACGAAAAAACGGAAACAAGCTGCTTTACCGGATAGAAGAAGAAACTTCCGACGTGTATTTTATCTGTTTTATATTTTTTTCACTATGACTGTCATAGTATCTGTGTGTGTGCGCGCGTGTATGCGCATTTACCCATGCACAATTGTAACCATAATCCTATTTGCAACAATGCGCACTAGGCGCGTCCAACATTGCAGACAACTATTGGCGCGTACATTTCTCGAGACTTGTGTGCAGTCAATCGGCTTCGTGAACGACATGAAACTAGAGCTTCACTACGATATATATGTCTATACTTATAAAAGTAGAATAGAAGTTTTAAAATTAATAGAATTAGAGAGAATGAACAGATTGTGAAATGACGAGTAAATATTATTTTTTAATGGGAATATTTGATAATAAATTTGATTAAATTTTTTCGTTGTACTTTGAGAATTGTTTTGATGATATTTAAAATATTTTTCATTAAGTTTTATTATGACGTTGATTGCGAGACTTGGTGAGATAATTTTTCATGTCTGGGTATATTGAAAAATTAATAAATAAACAATGTGACTATAATTTAATTATTAATGTGTGGAGTTTGTTAAATTGGGATTAATATTCGTGTGGTCACGCTCACTACTCTGCCTGGGTTTTTAGTGGCTACTTCACTACGTCATTGAACGAAGTTATTAAAATTCTTATCTTTTCATATTATGTAACAGCGAAGTCATTGATCGATATTTAAAGTCATTTGTGTATAAAGAATTCTTTCATTTAATCGCAATGAGAGTATAATTTGTTTATTATAAATAATTGAATTCTTGAAGATATTTTATTAATTAGTTATTCTGTATAATAATAAGAATTTTTATTATGTCTTTTCATTCCGCGTATTTTCTTCTTGTCAATTCAGACGTGACGTTATACAAAATAAGATATAAAAAAATGTCCACAATAAAATGAATAAAATTATTGCGAAGAAAATATTTCTGAAAGACAATTTTTTAAAAAGTTTGTCATTCACAGGAACGGAAGAGAGGACGTCAAGCGAACGAGTAGGGCGCGCGTCTGTCTCGACGACAACGTCGACGGACATAGCTCAAAACTTGGAACCATTAGATGAGTGGCATCGTCCTGGTATAGTCATATATAATAACAACAGGGGAAGGTCCACCCAACGAGTTGAAAGAAACATCTCCTTTCGCTCCCTTTTCGTTTTCTCCTCTTGTAAACCATCGTGCATCACCACCCCATATACTTGCAGTTTTACTTTACCCCCCATGCGGTTGAAACAGAACCCTCACAAATAAAGTTTTCAAACCCCTCGCGCGTCTTTCTTACCCTCTGTCGAGTAGGAGAGAAATAGACAAAGAAGAAGATGAAGCTTCCGTTACGGAAGTTCGCCGGTTTGCGTGTTACGGCCTGTCCAAACGACCATGCCTGTTTGGACGACGGTGTGACTCGGATTATTTCAACGTGCAACTTCGTCAGTTACTCATTATGAAATATTTATTATTTTGTTTGTATAAAAGAGAAGGTAGAAAACAGTGCAAATAAATAATAATTTTAATGAATAATAAAACAACGAAAAATAGGAGGTATGAAATTTTGTAGGGAGGTTACACAATTTGGTATGAAAAGAAATTTATAATTCATTCATATCATTTTACACTGACGAAACGACATAGTTTTATGATTGGATGATTTATTTCTATTAATTTTCATAAATTTTTCATATCCAATAAAACTATTTTGGAATAAGATGAATAATGTGATGATTGAACTTTTTTTTTCTCTTCTAAAGCTTTGCGAAAGTTGAAATTACAACCAGAAGTCATATAAATTTTTGGTTTTAGTATTAATAATCATTTTTCAATATCAATAAAATTGCTATCTCCATCAAATAGAATATTTTCCAAATATAAACAAAAATAAAAACAACAGAAAAAGTATGATCAAGAAATAAAAAATTTTCTATGCATTCTCATATAAACAAAAACAATTAATTTCCCTTTTTTTTTCCCTAAAAACAAAACATTTTATACAACATTGAAAACACATACTCATATATTTTCTCTAATAAAAGCTCTTTTGATGCATACAAAAGAGTTTTTATGTCATAATAAAAATTTTTATACGTAATATATAAAGATGAAAAGTAAACTATCAGTAAATGTGAATATTCGAGGTTTTTTTTTGCTTATCCTCTTCTCGTTTTGAATAATGGACGGTTGATGCTTCGATAATTTGGGAAATGGTCATTTTGTGATTTAACCCAACATTTTCTCGTGTCATTTCATATATATTTATATGAATATATATATATGTACACGTACATAACCATAATGATGTCATAAAAGTTTGTCGGCGGAAACTACAGCCGAGAACTTAATAAATCTCGCTGGGTAATAAAAAAGTTGATGGGTTTGCAAAGAGTGAGTGAGAGGCAGTGGATGGGTTGAGAGATGAAAGTGAACTATAGAGCATATCTGTATTTACGGACGTATGACTTTTATACATGTCCAACAGCAAAACTACCATCATAAATTAATCAGATTTGTTTTTTTTCACATTTCGAAAAAATACTTTTTTATGCACACACGCTGTCACTTTATAGTTTCCATTGATACGAAAATATATAAAGATTATACATTTTTTTTTCTTTCTGTTTTTATTTGGGCAATTTAATCGTTGGATTATTGTTGTGTGGGCCTTTTCGTCTGGTTCATCGATGCACTGATTTTTGAATCGGGAAAAATTACTGCAATTAATGACAAACAGATGTTGGATTTTATTTTAGTCGAATCAAAAAATTTTGTTTGTGTGAATTGTAAAAAATTATATATAATTCTTGAAATCGTGTGAAAATTTACACTTTATTAACGTGATGACTTTGATTTTTATTCTGTTCTTACGATGAGATGATTTATCATCTTGTTTATTGAAAAACTTTGATCAAAAATCGATACATAATTCCTTAGAATTATAAATCTGAATAGTTGGATCAAATTTTGATGCTTAAATCGAACTAAATTTGGAAGAAATTCACAATCAACAAATAGAAATTGCGTAACAAAAAGTTTTTATTTAGAGTGGATTGATTGAATTCATTCAGAATTATTCATCACTCGCTATTATTATTTATATATATTTATAATTGGAATAAAAATTTTGATTTAATCATGACAATTTTGTCTGTGAGTCGATTGAAATGTCGCGGAATTCATTGCAAGATGTACATGACGAAGAGAAGATGATTATCAATCAGAGCGACAATGAAATATATATGTATAGATGAAACATTCAACAGAGAAAGTTGGGGTGGGCCAAGCAGCCACCGCTGCATTAGTCTCCACCAGTGCGCATTCATTCGCACTGCCAATCACTGGCATTGAAACTTCTGAAGTCTCATGGGAGCGAGACCCAGCTCTCCTTCTTCAATAAACCTCGAACTACTCACTCTTCTTGCCACAACTCCTTTCATTCTCTTGTCTCTTTTGCCCACCCAACGTCACGGTAATATTTACCCTCACATCTTATATAACTGTGTATGGAATTTGTGAAATACATAGAGATGCGAAGAGGAAATAAAAATGATTAAAAGTAAATTCAAAATGAATTTAGAATTTTGTTTGTTGGATGTTGATGATTTATAAATTTCAAATATAAAATTAATTTCATGAATTTTATTGGGCATTAATTTGGGATTTGAAGAATAATAAAAGACGATTGTAGTGTGATTCAATTGATGAATGATCAGATTCATTTGGAATTTATTTGAATATATTTTTATTTGGACATCGTTGAACGATCAAATTCAAATATATTTTGTTTCTATGCCACAGTAGAGAGAAACAATCAAGACAAATGTGATATAGAAATTGGATAAGAATGAAATTAAACTTGGGAATAATTTACTGCAGTTAATTATATGGAATGAATTTTGAAATTGTGAAAAAAATCTTCAGGTTTTTGAAATGAGAATAATTAATGTTTTACAGATCAAAATTTTTGATTTGAATGAAGAAAAATCTTGACCAACTCAATTGAAAATTGATGATCAAATGTGGCGAATGTATGAAAAATATTCCGATTCGTTTCTGCTTTCTTATTTTGTTTTTTTTAACTAACAATATTTTTATGGTTGGAAAAAAAATTCACCATCTTCAAATAATAAACATGTTCGTGAATATAATTAATTTTTATTCTTTGGTACATTTTAATTAGTATAGAAATTCATACCATGGAAAAGAATAAATTATTTTTCATTTATTTTTGTTTTTTCAGTTGGTTTTATGGTATGAAATTAATACCAGTATTAAATATCACATGCAAGAAGAGAAAATGGAGTCAACCGCAACGTGAAAATTTTAGACTGTGATACTTGACCGAGTTTCTTGATGGCCCCGGGTGCGCCTACTTTTTTTTTGTTGTTTTTTATTCATCTTCACACTCTGTGTGGTTTTTTTCCGCATCTCCTGTTCATTCTGTTTCATTTTTCTCTCTGCTTGTTCACCTCATCTACGTCATTTTTTTTTTGTTTTTTTTGATACCATTTTTTGCTTTTTTATATATCATTTTATCATACTACAAATTTGAGACTTTGTGCCATTTTTTTTTTGCACTATTATTATTTTTCATGTTTATATTTACCTACACTCGCGCGAAATGAGAATGTTTCCTATCGAGCCTGAATTAACTTTCGTAGTTACATTTTTCACAATCTTGCGCAATTTTTCTCTCAGTGTTTACGCAATTGCATTTCTTCGCATCATTTTACTTTGCTCTCGTCATTTTCATTCATTCATTAACATTCATTCTTCGTGTTTATATTTATTTATTTATTTATTTATTTTCATATCAAAATGCTATGCAAATAAATTTGTATGCACATAAATTGTACTCACTTTTCCATCTGGGCTGCATACTTTTATACCAGCTAGGGAAACAATCAGGAGAACAGGTGTGGACCGATCGCTGTGCTGAAACAAAAACATTCGAACATTTAGTAAAAAGTTAATAAAGAAATGTATCAACAATACATTTTTTATTTTTGTGAATTTTTTCATCTTGGAGAATTATTTACCAAATCAAATAAAAAATTTGAGTGGAATTCCCCAAAATTCAAAGTGCAAACGTGAAAAAACAAATAGTGTGAATTATTAAAATTGTCCCCAAAAAGTTACTTAAGAAATAATTATTCAATTACACTATGAAAGATAGTGTAGGAAGAAAGCTACCTCAAACATCACAGAATTTTTAGAACCTGCAAAAACCTGACATTTTCTCAGTATCCTTGCAAAATGTCAGAAAAATCCGTTGAAAACTTTGTCAAATATAATGAACGCCAATTGTAAACATCTTGTTAGAAGAAATTGAAGTCTCCTACATTTTACATCCAATCATTTCTTACATGTCAATAAAAATTTTAAATTTTTTCCACCCTCCATTTTTCCGTTTCATTTCTAATTTCAACAACTTCTCACATTTCATGACATAAAAAGTCCGAGACGTTTTTCAAGATTCTAATCACTAGAAATATGAGACAAAAAAAAAGTTGATTTGTTCCAAATCTCTTCAAAAGACCCCTAAATACATTTTTCTTCTTTCTTTTTTCGAAGAACAAAAGCGGTTTCAGATGACGAGTGTGAATAATACACATACATGTGACTGGTAGAGTCTATTGTTTCAAATGTACAGTCAAATTCGGTAGAATCCAACATACGAATATACATGTTAAGGTGCCAGACGGCTGTGGTCGTGATTACGACAGTAATTGCCGCGACACATAGGGGTTGACTTGTCACGCAAGATATCTCCAACCCCTTCAACGAGAATTACGTGTTATATATCCCATAGACCTTGTGTTACACTCGAGTATGATTAAAATTAATTTATCCCTCCAAAAATATTCTCCGAACAACAAAACAAAAATAATATTTGCCATTATCATTTTCTTTAAATCCATTTTTAAATTTCACCATAACATAAAGCTCATAAAACCCCATAAAATGACTACCCACATGAATATATTACAGAATAAGAAAAATCTCAAAAATATTTGAAACAGAATAAAGATAAAAAAGAGGAAAAGGATTTCTCTTATTTCCTTTTCCAAATAAAAATATGATTGAGATAACCGAGAAAAGAGGTCAGAGATAAAAAGACAGAAATAAGAAAAAAAAAAAGAAAAAAATATGGCAAGTGCCAGTTTGAAAACGATTGAATCGTTCTCATAACTGCACACAGAAAAAAGGCGTACGATGATGAAAAGCTTTCTTCTGTTCTTTGCATGTCGCCATACATTTCATTCCCTTACTACACACACACATACACACACTTTTGCACATGTATATATATATATATATATATATATATATATATATATATAAACATACTTGGAAACATGGAGATAAATCTATTGTTCAGATGCCGCACCTACCTTTGTTCTATCAAGGGTGATTAAAAGTTGCCGAGTGCGAGGAGAAAATATGCAGCTGGGGTAGAGAAAAGAAAGAGTCGAAATATAAAAGAGTGAAAGAGAGGCGGAGAAAAAATAAAAGTAGAATGATAACTTGTTGGTGGTGAAATTGAACGAGAGAGTGAGAGAAAAAATCAGTGGTGAATGCGAACATTCACTACATCGGATGGATGAACTTGAAAAAGCACGAGAACGATATGTGGCGGCATAGCGTCCTTGTAATGATAACCCAAACCGTTTTTTTTTCCCCCTTTTAAAAACCTCTTTTTTTATTTCTCTTTTCCATCCATTTTTCACTTTTCCTTCTCAAACTTCTCCCTTTCGCGTTATTATACACACATATATACATAACATTCTGTGTTCACGCTCGCTTTCTCTGTTTACTCTTCAGTTTGCCACTCGGTTACGTTATGGGGAAAGATTGTGCAACAAATTGAGCTGTTTTTGTATGTTGATATATTATTAATTGTGCAGTTGCTGAATTCGTGGTTATGATTCAATTGAAAAAGAAAATACAAATAGACAGTCAGAGAATGAACATTTTGTTTGTGTTTACGCTTTTTCTTCTTCTAATTTAGAGTATGAAGTAGTTGGCTCTATAGAAAAAGTTGATTTCTTTTGATACACGAATTCAAAATATATTTTCCTAAATTGCAAAGTAGCGAATTTGTGAATTAATAATTACATTGAAAAAATTGTTTTGTAGGATTTAATATGAAGAGAAATATTAAAGTCGATTCTTCTTTATGTTGTGGTGAAAATTTATAATGATTTACAACTGAAAAAATATAACTTCAAATTCGTAAAAGTTGTCATATGTCTAATTGCAAAAAACAATTTGAGTTTCATAAAAATTCCAAAATAATTCTGAAATAATTAAAATTATTTTTTACAAATGAAATAATTAATTTAACATATTTGAGTTTTGATGCAACAATTTTTTATAATTCATCAAAGATTGCTGCTTTATAATTTCACAAATTCACGTTCTATTTATTTCCCCATTAAATTCTGAATATTTAAATATTCGTTGCGAATACTCAGGATGCCATTTATAAATTAAATTCACTCGACATTTCTCTAAAATGATCATTTGCAAACCTTAGTTCCAAGGGTGCATAATAAAGCAACATCAGTGCCATCCTAATTCCACCTTATAACAGACGTCAAGAGTGAGTGAAATAGGGTGGTAGAGGGAGAATGACAAGTGAGAGACAACAGACGCGAAATGAGAGAGAATGACCGAGGAGCATTGCGGAATAAAGTGAAAATGGACCGTAAGCTTTTCCCGTTTTCGTGCAACATTTACGTCGCATTCGCGCCTGGACCATGTCACTCAAAGGTGAAAAGGAGATTTATTTAGTATTAACTGAATTATATAATGCCATAGAGATATATATATATATATATATAAACGTTAATATAAATATATAAACAAACAGGAAGCAAAACATCAAGTAGAAACGATTTTCCCACTGAGACATTTCAATCATTCATTCGCTTATCGTTTTGAGAAACATTGAAATATTTTGTACAGAAAAAAAGCACCAAGCACTGTTTATTAATATTAAATTGTAGCAGATTTTAATAAAATTTATATGAAAAATGTTCATTTTATTCGTTGAATAGTGAGCATGAAAAATAAGTGCAATGATTTTTCATTGAAAGGAATATTAAATTCAAATGTGAAAATCATTATGAAGATTGATTGTCCAAAATTAAAATCATCAGTTTTCAATTGGTGGGAACAGTTTTAGTTTGACAGAAATTAAATAAATATTGTAATCTCTTGCTCATTGTCAAAATAGTATTTAAATAATAATTGAAATAAACACTTTAACTTGGTTTAAAATTAAACATTCGAATTCCCGGAGTATGAAATAAAATGCAGTTGAATTTACAAACAAATATAAAAACGTTAATGGCCTTTTCTATTCTCCATATTCAAAAGTAATTGGGTGAAAGACTCAAAAATGTTTATAACATCAAATTCATTCTTAAATTCTCATTTGATCCGTCCTCAATAAAATTCCCATGAATTACCATTTAAAAATATACAAATAAAACAATTAATAAAAATTAATAACCATAAAAATAAATACAAAGAAAATCCACTAGCCAAAAAATTATTTTAATGTGAAGAAAATTCTTTTCTACCAGTCAAATAAACTTCAACAATGACATTAAGACAACATTAATCAGCTATGAAACTAAATTAATTTTCATGTCTATTTAATGAAATGAAACTAATTTAATCAAAAGCAATGTCACACAAACATGAATTATAATTAATATATACAAATTTATAATACATAATGTATAATCAAGTTGATTATTCCACAACAATCTGTTGATACACCAAACTATATGAGTATATACAGGATATCCACATCTATAACAAACGGCAATTCGCCTTGGGGATTCAACATTGGCATTAAATATCTCTTGAGATCCATTTGTGCGAGATACTTGCACGCGCCACGGATTTACAGCAGGAGTAGTTTCGCATTTCCAACATCCACATCCACCCCGTTACCATGGACATAAATGCTATGGATATGCGTTCATACAATCGCCTTAATGGACTTGAAAATCTTCTAAACATATCGAATCTCTCAAAGTATACAAACAAATTCGACCACGTACACACTCATGACGGAGCAAAATTAATAGTAATAATTAAACAATAAACAAAGAAATAAATGAATGAATAAATATAACAATAATTCAATGTTGAAGTTACATTTGCGTCTGATGAAAATGACTGAGTCAGAATCAAATTGATGGAAATAATATTGCTATTAATTATAAGCAAAAAATGATTATTCTGATGGAAAAAAAAAGTAGTTTTTACTATTTATAATAACCATAAATAACACACCAACTTCAATAATATCAACAATAATACAAAATAATTATTAATAATAGTTAAAAATAGGAAAATTCTATAATCATTGTTATAAAAATCATTCTCGTTCCTATTTATTGATTTCAAAAATTATAATTAAAACGATATAAATTATTACTAATTAAGAAATGTAACAATATTATCCTGTTTTGTAACAAAGAACAATTCTCATTATCGTTGTTATGAACAAGTCAATACAATTATTTGTTCATTTAAAAAACAGTAATCATCGTCATGAAAATTAATACTCAATGGAATAATTAATGATGCTTGTAATTAAAACCAACACTAATTAATAATTTATTATATAACTATAGATAAGCAGACGAGATCAATAATCTTCATTTACTCAACAGAAGTATCAAAAATAATAATTAAATGTAATTAGTGAAAACTATTTCGTTTGTGATAATTAACAATATTATCAACTGTTAAAACATCAATAATAAATTCTAATAATAATTGTTTATATAGTTGAACATTTATCAATGTTATCTTCATCAATATCAGTGTTTACATTGTTGTTATTAGTTTGTATATGATATGTAATATACAAAATGGGTGGTTGAACAAATCGATTGTGTAACACGTTGGCCACAGCCACTCAATGGATTGTGCATTAATGTATGAATGTACTTGAATGTGTGTGCTATTTACTCACGTAATAGAGCATAACTGATATAGAGGTGTGGAAGAGGTTGAAAGGGATAAATGTGGGGTCATCGATTGATTGACATTGTAGAGGGTTGAAAAGCATTGACACCATTCAGAAGAGAAAGGAGTGGTCTATTCCTGCACATGAATTGAAACTATGGACGTATATATCATGGGGGGATGATGGATCAGTGGCGTTGGTAAAAGCATCGCGTCATTGGTTCTCTATCTATTTATCTATCAGCATGTTTGTATGTGTTTGTCTATGGATGTTGATTTAGTGCAGATGAATTATTAAATTTCGATGCAATGTGAAGGAATTGTTGAATTTATTGACATGAGAATTTTGTTGAATATGGAAAATCAACATTTCGATTATGAATATTCAAAGTTTTGGTCAATGTAGACAGGGATTTCATTGTTTTATTTTCAAATTGGTTGTTTTGTTTATTCAAATGTGATGAGAGTATCCATTGGGTTATTTAGAGGATTTTTTTTTACTATTTGTTGTCATTGGAGGAAATTATTTTCGGTATTTAATGTAATTGATGAAAATTGACCTGGATGATGATGATGATGAGTATTTGATGTATACAACAGTTAAGAGTGATAAATATAGAAATGGATATTTGATGTAATTTTTGTAGGTTGTATTTTTGTAATTTCAGTTCATTGTTATTCAAATTTGTTGAATAAGAGTTTAGAGCGAAAATTAATTGGAATGAAAGAAATTATAATCTTCACTTTATTTTATTTTATTTGACAGGAATATCTGGAAAATTGCTCTCACAAAAATGTAGATCGTGAAAAATTGTTCATTATTTTCATTTTTATAGTTCAAAATCGAAACTTCTTTTATCATAAAAAATATTAATTGATAATCAAATTTTTCGTGTTGATAATTATTATGAAAGCCGATGGCAAAAATATTTTTTTATATTATACAAAGAACAGTTGATTTATACTTCAGGTGTGAAAATGATAATTAAACGAAAAATATTTTATTTATTAAATTTTCTTTTGTAGTAAAAAACAAAAAATGATAAATTCAAGCTCTCGACACTTCACAATTTTGCCCCGTCGATTATTTTCACCTTTTTCATATTTATTTGTCGTTTCTCAGTATAAATTGAACAACTGTGAATCATTTTATATATTGTGACATTGCTCACACTTAAACACAAACACAGAAACACATTTTATGCATCGCACATTTGCGAACAGAGGAGTGGACAGTGAGCGATTGCGTGTCTTCATTTATTCGTCACCAGAGGGTGGAATAATATACCCAAACAGACACATAAATGTACAGACAGAAATAAAAAAAAAATAAATATATACAAACACGTACACACCATTACCCACAAAATAAATTCACCGAATAAATAAATAAATAATGAGAAAAATAAAAGATGAAACATCGTAGCATTATTATTAATATCGTTATTGTAATAATCATTATTTTTAGGCTGATATTGAATAAGGAAAATTAATTTGCTGAATATTCCAAAGCAATTTTGCTAATTTATCAAACAAAAATCTTTATGTCAATTTCAATATAATTATGATGAAAATTAAATTGAGAGCAGTATTTTTCGTTTTTCCTCTGCTCGATGTTCTTTGAGCTATTATTTTTCTCTTCATTTTTTTTTACTTCATCTTGCGGCCATGAGAGTTTATGAATTTATTTATTTCTCATTTTTTTGAATTTATCCCCAGATCGGTATATCCTGGGTGGATATTAAAGCTCAAGAAAAGACAGAGCTTTTCAAGTAGACCCTCGAGACTACCGTCTTGTCGACGAGAGTATATCCAGCCAAGATATTGGACTTTAAAAATAGGGTCACAAGTAGGAAGTAAAGGAAAAAAAAAGAAACAGAAATACTAAAAAAAATCGTGAACAAGATGATGATTATAATTATTTTTATGATAAAAAAATTGGCCAATGAAATATGAAGAAATAATAAAAAATAAAATTCAATAGAATGAAGTCGTTCTTCAATTTTTTTTCGTTTATTCTACAATTAATAATAAAATAGAAAAGTGTGCATTTAAATCAGATATTGGATTGAACAAGTTCGTTCAATAAATTGACTATTAACATGAGTTGGAGCAATAGTGAAGGGCAGAGTGAGAGGAGGGTTCTGTGCCCTCAAGCAGAAATAACGAGGCAAACAATTTTTATTGCTAACAGATAATTATTTCTTCAAGTGCCCACTAAATTCCACAAGTCTGGAGAGCATTAAATTCAGCCCTGTCAGGGTTAAGAAGGGAAAGACAGCAGTAAGAGGGAGTAAAAACAGTCGAGTTATGTTGAAGAGAGGAGAGAAAGGTCGTTATTGAAACATTTCCGTCAAACAAGAAAGCACGAGTGAGGTAGGAATGAATCAAGTGGTCCTACTTCACAACAATAAATACAACAACTTCAATAATGACGATGATAAATAATATTTCTATAGTACATAAATTGTTTGTTTTATTATCGCTCATAGATATTAGATCGATAATGACGTCATTGTGATTTGATAGTGGTTCATTCATACTCTCTCTCTCTCTTTTTATCTCTCATTATTGCACAAATTTATTCCAATGTATACAATAAAAGAGGAGGATTGAATCAAACGTTTTGTTGATTCGAAATTTATTCAAGTTTTTTGATAATATTTCTTGTCTCGTCAATTATATATCTTTATGGTTTTCGTTTTTTCTTTTTTTTTCTCTATCAAATATTCAAATGAAGATTCGGAAAATTACACCAGGTTAGAGAAAAAAAAAAATTGTGTTCGTAGTGGTTTTACAAATTGTTGTAGGCATAGAAATTCCAGGGTTTTATGGAGCAATAATTTGTGAGGAATTTTACTGTAAAGTATTCTGAATAATAAGAAGTATTAATATATAATAATAATTAGAGAGAATTGTCGGGATATTTTTTGTCGTTTTGAAAATATTTATCGAGTGGAATACAATAAATTAATGAAAATAATTCTCGTCAATTAGTAAAATATTATTTCGATTAAAGGGAATAAATAGTTAATCGAAAGTTACAAATTTTCTAAGAAAATTGTGGAATTTTTAATTATAAAAAATAATGAGCGTAATAATAGCTAAAAAAAAATTCTTGAGTTATTCATTTCGACAGGAGAATATTTTAAAGTTAAAAAAGAAAAATAAAATTTCACATATGGAAAAAAATGCAGATGGAATAATCCTTAGTGTACATCAGTTGCATAATAAATAACGTGGACTGTGTAAAATAGATGGAGAAATAAGTGAGATAAGAGATAAAAAAGAAAAAACAGAAAGAGAGAACGGAAAGGAAAAGAAAAAAGGAACTGATGGCGTAGTGGCTCCCAAGTGTATCGGTTTCTACATGAAAAAATAGATATAAATATATAGGACAATGCAGTAGGAACGTGTTACAACAAGAAGATAGTGAGTTTGTTAGAAAAATTTTTCCACATTCAACATTCTCCACTCTACGTGAAAAAAGGAATAAAAAATATTTTTCCACGTTTTTCCTCCTCAAATATTTTGTCCGAGAATAATTTATGATCTACGGACGAGAGAGAGAGAGAATTCTTGAATGACAAATTAGATCAGAAGAATTATTTCTATATGAACAAAAAAAAAAATCTTTAAAACTTCAATAATTTAATTCAAAGCGAATTCCTAACATAAAATGAAAAATTAATATATTTCAGTTGAATATTTAATGAATTCTAAAATATTCCAAAGAAATTCAATCGAACATTCTCAACTGTAAAATTCTACGTTCAAATTAAACAAAAAAATCTAACCTCAATAATAAAAAATCTAAATATATAAATAAATAATTCCCAATCACTTTGTCTCATAAATCAAAATATTTCGAACTTTGAATAAAACACAAAAATTCCTTCATAAACAAATACAAAAAAAAAACCTTTTTCTACATTTCACATTAAAAATGATTCCACACAAATAAAAAACCTCCAACACTTCATTCCACACAATTATTCTTCTCTCAAACATAATAAATGATAATTATATTCCACTGACGAACGAGTTATTCAAAATATTATTCAAACTTGAAGATCTGTTCATAAACATTATTTATACATGCTCGTGCATGTATATTAAATGAAAACAAAACAAAAACTAAATAAGATTCTGGTGCACTAGACTAGAGGAGCCATAACGTCTTATGAATATTTCGTTATATCTTCTCCCTTACCCTTGTGCCCTCTCTTATCGCCCTCTCTCTTCTTTTCTTTCTTTATCCTTTTCGGTTTAAGATGCTTCCGAAAACGTGTTTTGGTATATGCATAAGAAAATCTGGACGACGCGTTGCAACCTGTTTTAACTTTCTTGCTTGGATAACACGTTCTACACCACTGAATATATATTTTGTAATAAACTATGTATATATGTTAAATATGTATCGTATGGATTATTCGTGGATGGATAAAGTGGAAAATCTTTTGCCCACGTTGCTTTTCCTCTGCTCGATGAAGATTTTGAATATTCAACCAAAGTATGAGAGTAAGGGCGCACGGTAAGGGTCGGTTTTCGTTATAAGGGAGGGATATAAAATGAGAAAATGTAGAATCTACGGTCATATATACATAATATATATATATATATATATATATTTGTGTGTGTGTTCAGAATGGAAAGTGATTCGCCTCAGGCTCACGTTCGTAACCTATACTCACTTGCTTTTAATTATTGCGATTAATTAAACCGTTAACAAGTACACAATATACATAACATTCATTGGTGTATACATTCATTGTAGAAATGAGAGGAAAAAAAAAAGGTGGAATAAAGTGGAGTGAAAATTGTGAGAGGGTGGAAAAGAAGAGAAAAATATTGGAAGTGAACTACGAGAATTAATTATTTTTGTAGAGAACGAAATGTAAATTTATTATGGATGCAATTGTGAGAGAGATGTATGTTATTTATTATTTCTTTTTTTAATTACACTTATGGAGGATTTATTGAAACCTTGAGATATTGAAATGATTAATTTGTTAATGTAGAAATGATTTATAATGAGAAGAGAAAAAGGAAGAAAGATGTAACTGAATATGTTAATTGTTATTTTTGTTTTTGATGATTTTAAAAATGATGAAATATTTTAGGAAAATTTTATGGCAGTGAAGTTGATGTTATATTAAAAATTTAAATTATTTATATATTTAATTATTTATCTGATGAATAATTTTCTTGAATCTTATTTTTTTTTGCTGTTATATTTAAAATAGTTTGCTCTTTTGTTAATAATGAATTGTAACAATAGAGACAATATTAATTAACTACAACTAAGAAAAATAGAAAACTTGGAGATAACAAAGAAAAAGAATTGAACTTTATTTTCATTTATCAAACTTTTTATATTTTTTTTCCCTCTTCTCAGTGGTGGGAAATTATATGGCGAATTTTCTTCAACCTCATCTTGCATAAATACAGTAAAACATTCTTAAATTACCGTTGTATATATACACAGACGGTATTTGAATACTCTAAATGAAAAATAAGAGAAGAGTATGAAGATAATAGAAAAAAAAAAAACACTACAGGATCTAAATCACACGGTTGTATAGAAACGTAAAGTTGACGACGAGTACAATGTGTGTATGTGATGCATATTTTATTTTTTCACTCATCCCGTGGTGTCTCGCCATTTTTATTCGCGATTTAGAGAGGTAAAGGAACTGAAGTGAAGTAGAGAACGACGAAATGAAGGAAATAAAGTGATGTGAGAGGGAACTTATATACGTGACTGACCGGACATGTCTACCGAAATTGAATCTCGGAATTGAGTGAGAGATTCTTGAACGATATAACATATGCATTGAACTTTGGTTGACAGCACATCACATACATATATGTGTACACATAGAATGTTCTTCATTGAATAATCCAAACGAATGTTTATAAAACAATTGATTTTAGGAAAATGAAAAAAAAACGTCATGAAGAAAAAAATTGTGGTGATCAAGAGAACAGGAATGAAAATTTATTGATAAATTTGTTGTTGTCGCCAGAGATTTTAGAAATTGTCACGAAATTTAATTTTTCAAATGGCACAGAATATTTTTAAATAAATAAATTGATTATTTAGTTTTCAATGCATATTTAATCTTGTTGCAAATTATTAGTTGTAAATCTAAAGTCTGATAAATGTTGAAAATTGAATGAAAATTAAAGAAATATTAATTTACCTTAAAGTTATGTTGAATTTCATTGAATAATTTTGTTTGATTGGAATTTTTAGTTTTTACTAAGTATAATATAAACAAATTAATTCTATTTGTGGCTTAAGACTGAAAGAGTCAGCTTAAGTGGTTTCATGTTTCCAAGATGTAATATCAAATGAATATAAAAAAAAATAAATAACTCACGTTTTTTCTTGTTATTCTGTAAATTTAATCTCGAAGATTAATTAATTCAGCTACAAACTTCATTTCATTTAATATCCTCCGCGTCTATTTCATTAATTCTCCATTCTATCTACAAAATTTTTTATTATATCATTTAATTCGACTCTTCCTTTGTTCTTAGTTTTCTAATATATTTCGCATTTCATTTTGCTTTTTGCTTTATTCATTTATACTTAAATTAAATTTTACATTTTAGGCCGGTAAATGTTCATTCATTGAGGAGCTTCAAAGCATCCCTCAACGCTGCCTAGAAATACGTAGACTTGTGCACACTTATGAGAATTCTATTCAATGTCTCAAAATTACTGTCATGAACTTCAGTCTTATTCACTTTATACAAAAACTTTATTTCCATCAAAATTCAACTCCAAAATTCCAAACATTGAAAAAAAAAAGGTACAAAGTCATAAGTTACACACGAAAATAATTCAAACTCATACGTAAATAAAACAAATATGTAAAAAACAGAAAGAAAACATTGGTATGAAGCTCTCAAAAAATTCCTAAACCCCAAAAATATCCATGAAAAATTTGAAAACCAAAATAAAAAAATCCAAATTGATTCACTTTAATCAATAAAACAAAAATAATCGCACAATACCAAAAATAAATCACAACAGTTCAATCTACCAATCCTCCCATTCTCCCCTCTTCCAACCCCTCAACATAAAAATCACAACAAATCACATCCCTGCAATCATTAAAAAAATCCACTAAAATAAAATACCCAACAACAATTAAAAAAAAGTCCTGTGACCTACATCAATATACAAACACAACGATGTAATAACAATCTCAATCAAAATTACACAAAAACAACAAACAAAAACATTTCACACGCCCCAAAATAAAACATCATAAAAACAAATCAAAAAATCCAAATTAAACAAAACTGATAACATTAAACCCACACGACGATAGAAAATGCGATTGGATCCAAAGTACCAACTTAATTGCACACCGGAAATTATCTCTACACTATCATAAAACTCCATCAATAAACATCCACCTCAACACACACACACACACTATATTTCATCGCATACACTACCACTCTACCCAATTCATAAACTCTTTGACAACTTCAACGAATTGTTAACAAAATAGTTATTATAATAAAACGAAGGTACACTGAGATCACATAAACGCAGAAGCTATCACGTACATGAAAAGGATCAAGTCAGAGCGCACACGCAAGTGGATACAAAAGAGACAGAGTGGATTATAAGGGACGAAGAGAAGGGAGGCTGCACAAGAGATTATTATTACGAGCGATTTCTGAAATTACAGGCACTCTGTCATAAGCAATATTGGTTGCGATGGCGATTATATATGAATGGCCACCAAAACACATGCAGGACTTGGCGCTATTGCTCGCAATATAATATACAAATATATATATGTATGTGTGTGTGTATTATATCGGACAATGTGTATGTGTATGGTCGTATCAAGGATACAAAGCACTGTGTATATGTGAAATCTAATCCACGCTGCGCTAATTATTCGAGTTTCGCTGTTTATTGGACCTTCCCAACCATAGTCGCATCACGAATAATAATAATAATTGTAATAATAATTATAATGACAATAATGATGATAATAATAACATTAATAGGCATCGCTCTGAGTGCAGCATTTACGGTGAGGTGTAGTTTAATTAAGTGGAACAATGGAAGCTTGTGAATGTACTGACTGGAGGAATATTCGAAGAGTATGAAAGGTGATTAAGTCGTGTGTTAATTTATGGTTAAGATTTAATGTTTGGTTGATTAATAATTAATTTATGATTTTGGTTATTAGGATTTTACTCTTTTTAGTTAATTGGAATTTTTTGATGGTTTGTCATGTTGAAAAAAGTGTTTTATCGATGGACGATGTGAATTTTAATTATAAATTAATGAAAAATAATTTTGTAACTGTTACAAAATGTTTATTTGTTAAGGAAATTAATAAATTTATTGGTTGAATGCCACTGAATTTTTTTTTTTCAATTGAATTGAATATTTTCATTAGTTAAAAAGATGGATGATAAAATTTCAATTCTTCATTTCATCAATGAGTTAATTTATTTTTGGATAGAATTTGTGGAGATAAATGAGTTGGAGTTTGATATATTCATTCACATTAGTGCATACGTGAATATATATAGAAGCACACGGTTATTTCCGCTTCAGTTGTGCTTTTATATAAAGAGTGTAGAAGGGCAAAAGAGAAGAGCAAGGCAGTTAAGTCTATATGTTCACTGAAAACCGCACCCTTCGATTTTGGGGCACAGAAGAAGAGACGTGGAAGAGGCGTGGTGATGGTATATAAACCCTCAAACTCAATCCTCCATTTGCCTTTTCGACTCCGACCAACTAAATTTCGTAAACTCATCATCTTACTCACTCGCACACATTGACTATCAATATCTATTTTCTCGATTCACGTTATAGCATTACATGGTTGCATGTTGAGAAATTGAAGTAAGAAACTTATACATTGACCATTCAACCGAATTTGAGAGCAAATATTTACTGCTCTTGTAGAAATTCTCCATAGAACGACCAGAAGCATTTTCATTGATAAAAGATATTGAGAGAGGGACATGGAATTATTGTACAGAATGTTATGAACAAAAATTATTTTATGTCAATGTGTGTTTATTTAATATGAGAATATTTTATCTATTTTGTTTTTTAATCTTTCAATTGAATAAAAATATTTGTTTATGAGTTTGTGAAATGATTTGTACTCATATTTTTATGACAGAATATATTTTTAAACAAAATTTGGATATAATGAAACATAAAGAATTTCTCTATTTCTGTTGTTAATTATTCTGGTAATTTTACTTTGAATGATTATAAAAAAAGCAATATTTATCATTTATTATTGATAAAATATAAAATGTAGAATTTGAGAAGAATTAATAGTGAACAATAAGACATCACTGTTGAATAAAATAATTCACACATTTTTAAATTCTGTTAAAACTTTTTTGTGCCATTTTACAATATCAGAAACATTTTTGGACATTATCAGTTTATCAATGCAAAAAAAGGATTTATATGAATGAGAGAATTATTCAAAAAATAAAAAAAAGTACTTTGAGATTTAAATACAAGAGTGAAATTTATGAGATAATTTGACTGCAATGCCTCGTTTCAATTTCAACCAATTGGGATCTCTCTTATTCTATTATTTTTCCGACATATCCATTCGTTTTCCAGATACAACCATTCGAATGATAATATGACCACCATCATTCCATTATCTCATGCCGACGCTAACAAAAATGTCATGATGCAAATGGCAAAAAAAAAATAGAAGGTAAATTTTTATTTTTCATATTAACAGCAGCGAATAAACACGAAAAAAATATGAACATCATAGATAAATGTGAATTTACTGTACAACCCCAAAAAAATTGTCTCAATGTCATCATCAAGATAATCCAATAATTTTTCTTGTTGTCTCGATATTAATCTCATTATAGTTATTAATAAATATTATATTTATAATTATTGTAATCATTTAGAAAATTATAGTAAATTACAAAGTTTATTTTTTCACACACTTATCTAAAAATCGTTTTAACATCAACATTTTTTTTTTTACTCTGTATTTTTATTTCAATGTCTGTGTTTATCTTTCCTCATTCCCTTGTTTTCTTTTTTTCTTGTCCCTTATCGCTGTTACATTTAGCACCACCGTTTGAATTTAATTGCTACCCTTTCCCAACTTGTTTGTCGTACATAACTATATCTATTTATCTTGGACTAATAACGGCTGGAAAATTTTCTTCTCTTTCACATTTTCAATTTTTCTATTTTTAGCTTGACCGCGCCATTGTCCCAACGTGATATTAATACGCTGTAAAATTCATATTTTTTCCCGTATGTACACTCCGTTCCAGATATGAATTATTATATGAATTCCTTTTTTTGTTTTTTTCATTTTCTCCATAAAATATTCTCATGCACAATGGAAAAAAAATGAAAAATTATTATTTCATTAGTTACTCGCAATTCCATATCGTTTTTCATTACTCTTCTTTTTTTCTCGTAACTATTGCGAGTGAATTTTTATATTAAAAAAAAATAATAAATTTTTTTCCTACTGTACAAATAAATGTTGCTCCATTGCTATTATATAATATCTCTGATCATTCAATTTTCGATACGTTTTCGAGGAAAAAAAGGAAAATAAAAGTGAAACAGAAAAACATGGATAAAATAAATGAAGAAAAAACATCGGGAATGAAACAAAAAAAAAGAACAAAAAATCGAGAACACTCGCGGATTTATTTAATGGCCGCACAACTCGTTTTCCCTCACGTAGAAACACGTTGCACAGATTACATAAACCTCCCCTATTTTGTCCCTTACTCCACTTGGTCCCTCTCATTCTCATACCACTAGCGCATTTGATCAATGCCCGAATTTGGATTTGCGTTTGACAGGAAAAACAGTAGCACCAATTCGCCATTATTCCCAAATGCACGATTCTATACATATATGCGGAACATCGATAGCCACCACATACACAATAAATTCGTATACGTGATACCTTTGAAACAAAAGTTGTGACGACGATTGTTTGAAAAAGAAAAAATAATATAAAAACAGGAGATCAATTTTGTTCTTCCAAATGATTTGTTATTTCGATGTGGATTATCGAATTTTATGTTCTCTTTATTTCATTTTTTTGCAGTGCACTAATTTAAAATATGTAGAAAGGAAAATATAATTGGAAAGATGATTAGGATTTCTCATTTAAATGCATTTGAAATATTTGTAAAATATTTAATTGAGTATTAATATTGACATTGGCAAGAAAAAATTAATTTTTTACTTATATTGAGTTCAAAAAAAGAGAAAACAGCAAAATAACGAAAAGTAAATCGTTAAATTTTTGCAAAAGTTTGCAATCTGTTTCTTTTTTTAAATTCTCAATGTGTCTTCAACTTTTTAATACTACTTGGAATGTAATTGAAGAAATTTGTCCAATTTAAATACCCATATTAAATTTTATTTGTCTTTTCTATTTATTTTAAATCTGAAATTATTTTCATCAGCAATGTCTAATAAAGCTCTGAAGCCTCGTCATTAAAACCTTTGCCAACAGAAAATTTTCGATAAAAAATTTCATTCATCCAATATTAAATTTATTCAGTGAATATTTTTTTCACTCTTACATTATTTGTAACAAATGGTCCGATTATTGAAGCGAAATTAATGAATTCTTTATATTCATTGGCGTCTTCAAGTTCGTTCAATATTATCTCAAGAGTTTTATAAAGGAAATGGAAAGAACAAATAGTAGGAAATGAATGACAGTTCAAAGACAAGAAATTCAGTGATAATTCTTTACCACAAAATCTTAAAAACATTCATTTGACGTAACAACATTCGTGTCATTCTTCGATTAGTCACCAAAATTATAATCAATTTTAACAGAATTATTTCTTCTTGTACTCTTTCTTTTCATTTAAAAATTTTTTCTTTTTTATTTTACGTCATGATTCTGGTTAATTAGGATGTGGGTCGCTCATGTTCAATTACCTCTGTATTATTACAAAGCCACTCGAGAGAGTTGCTAGTTTTATCCTGCCTTCACTCACATACTCAAACGTCCATTGCACTCATATCAGTATTATGCAATACATAAATGATGATAACAATCACAACAATGGTTGTGTACATGTTTTTTTTATTTGTTTTATCATTTTTTTTTTCATCTGCATTATTTATTAACGCTTGGGAAACACTTCAAGTTGCCAATATAACATCTCTTGGGGATCGGTTAAACTCTACTGGGAAATTATTACGAGAGATAATTTTTTTCTTCTGGGAAAACATATTGGACGTGACAGAATCCTACATTGGAAGTGATTGTGTAACAATTTGTACGTAATTTGAAATACTTTAAGCGAAAACACAATAAAGAAATTGGCGTTTTTATATTTATGGTGATTTCTATTATTTTTTTACTAAATATTTTAATAAAAAACAAAAAATGTCTCGATTCATCTTCTTTCATAAATTTTCATTACTGTCAAATTTCAATTTTCAATTTATAAGGAAGTGCTCAACATTTAGTTGAAGATTTTTCATCTCAGGCTATTGCCAAAATTAGTTTGAAAATTTTTGAATATTCTCAACAAAATATTGAAAATAACAACAAATAATTTTAAGTTTTTATTCAATAACTCCAAATCATTCAAGAGTGCGCAATAAGGAAAAAAAAGAAGAAATATTTTCCCTTTTACAATTATTCAAAAGACTGACCCTTTGAACATTAAAGTACATATTCCATCTGAACGTCACCTGTCAGCGAAGGAAAAAAATGCACATGAAAATTATGAAATATTTTCTCAAGTATCGAACACACACAGACAAAAGATATTACATCTCATCCCCCTACCATTTTTCTCTTTGAATACACAAACAATGAAGCGTACGCCATATAATAAAGAGAGAACGAGAGTGACAGGGAGAGCTGGATAGACCGAGCTTACAAGCTCTTTTCAACATGGTATAAAATTAAATCGACAAGGGCCATTCACTCCATTTTTAAAACCATCATGGCGAAGTCTTTCATGTCGAATCAAACTTCTTCACCAGCCTTATGGCTTTTAAATGGTTGCAACCATATATATATAAGTATACAATAATTCTTTCAGACTGTATATACATGTATGATATCCGGTCTTGAGAATTTCCTCCCATTGTCCACCATAGTCATGGCAGTAAATATTTAAATGTGAAATTGTGAGTGGTTTTACTTTTGAAATTGACCAGGGGAATAAATCTAAAGCAAAGTGGAATAGAATAAAATTAAATTAAATGAAACTAAATAAAACAATGAAATTGATTGTTATACTTGAGAATATTCGCAAATTTTTCCCATGACAATATTTTGTTCAATTAAATAACATTAATTACAATCAGCATTATTAAAATAATTCTATATAATTTGCAATTTTATTCAGCATTCCAAAACTTATTGAGTAATTTGTTCTTAAAAATATTCAAATTGTGAATTTTCATATTTGAGAATAAATTATAAACAATCGTATAAAAACTATCATATTTATTCCATTTCAATAAAAAAAAGTCTTGCAAATCATAAATTAAAAATCTAATTCTTATTGATAAATAATCAAAGTCAAAATTTGTAAATAAAGAAAAGAAAAAGTTATTTATAACTATAATCGTTGTTCATTTACAGACTGGCTTACTGAATCATCAATCGCTGTGATTGAATAGATCTCCAACGTCGGTGATACACACGAAGGGTGGGTGGTAATGCAAAGGAGTTTGGTAGGGCGAGACGATAAGAAGGACAAGGAGAGTGGGATGGGGATTAACCACAAGATGCAGTGATGTATAAATGCACGCGCAGTTAGTTCGAACTATACAAAGCGCACACAGTAACATCGCTGAGACATCGACCTAATTGGCTTCCTGGAGATTTCTCTCCCTCTTCCTACACACACACACTACCACCCACACATGTACACATCCAACATTCCATCAAGAATATATACATCAACAACTAACTTGGATTCCAAATATCAAGTGACTTTACAATTACTCAATTTATTAATTGAAATGACAAAACAAAACATTTTGCTTTAAAATTTCTGACAAGTTTGATCAATTTCACTAAATAATCAATCAAATCTACTGAATTTTTTTATATTTGATGGTTGTGTTCAATTATTAATTATTAAATTAATTCATGTGATGTTTAATAACAATCCAATTTTATTTTTTAATATTTATTCATTGATAATCCTCAACAATAATTTATTATCAATGAAAAGTCTACCACATAATTAGGATTTTAGATGATAAATTTATATTCAACGCAGTTTTAATTGAAAATAATTATTGAATATGAATTTCTGGGATTAATTATGTTTAAATCAACGAGATATGATGGCAATGAGTTTCCATGAAATTCTGAATGAATTAATACATTTCAATGACACTATTTTATACTTTTGTTATTCATATTGAATTATAAACTATTCATATTCAATATGGAATTTATCATACACCATTGCCCTAATTGTTAGCATCAGACTGGTAATAAAATTTCATTGATGAGATACTTGAAAATCCACATTGAACCACTGCCATCACCACAAATGAGCTCGATTTTCCATTAATAATTCATATTCGTTATTTTATCTACTAATTATTCACCATCTAGTCATATGCATTGTTATCATTTCATTATACAAATAATAAATTTATTTTTTCCTGTTTGTTTTCATTGTCTTTCTTACTTTTTTACTTTTTTCTTCTATTAATGACAATGAGAATTTTAAAGCAGACGTAAACATACAATGAAAATAATGTTCACAATTAGAACGTACTGATATAAAAGTAAAGTGACTGCGTATACGTAGATAAACAACGTTGAGTTGGCGCCATCGGTAACATTCCAAACATCCTCGTTATATTCTATCGGAAAATATTTCGCATTTTCCACTTTTCATTTTTGTTTTCAATCCATTATCTTTTTTTTTTTCTTCTTCCTCTCATTTTACCATTTATTCATTTCTCTGTGAGAATTCTATCTTTATTTATTCCCACATTTTTCTTTCCCCCATTCAATTGTTTATTTATAAACCAATAAATATAATTAATGGAAAAAATAGAAAAACAGAGAATGATAAATGTAGATTTATAAAATTGTTATAAATAGAAGCGAATGATTAGGCAATAAATTTCTAAATTCTAATTCATTTTGTTGGTGGTTCATTTTTCAGAGATTTATTTGTAGATTTATTAAAGAAAATTTAGTTAAATTATTAAAAAAAAATGCAAAATGTTATTATTTATATCTAATAATAATATACGAGAGAATATGAAGAAGAAATTTAACATATTTTCAACAAAATTGCTGATAAAATCATTATACTATTAAATATTTGATCTTCCAACAATTTTTCAAGTTAAATCAATATTTTTTATTACAAATTTAGTTTTTCTTTTTATAATTCATTATTTATTTTTTCCCGTTCGATATTTATTCTACTGTCACTCACTCTCTCTTCCTCTTTCACCTTCTTTTTCCCCCATTTCCACAACAATTTTTATTTATTTTTCTGTCCCTTCGTCTCGCTATTTTTTTTTTCTTTCTTATTACACTCCGCAAATGTCCTCGACTTATGCGCGCGTCTTCTTGATTCGTTGCTCGTCGTTGGCATTCGTTTCTATATATATACTCAAGTCAACTCTCTCACGCGGTAAAATAAAACTAAACGTTTATAGTCAATTAAGGTTGGCAATAGGAAGGGTAATGCGCCTTCGCTTTACCGAGGACGTTTTAGTTTCCGAGTGGAATCGTTGAGTTGAAGGGATAAGAAATAGAGAAGAGTAAAAAGGGAAAGAGCATGCGAGAGAAAGAAATAGAGATTGCGAGTTGTGATGGGAAGAAGAGTTGAAGTAAACGATGGAATGAAGGGGTGAAATGGTTAAAAAAGGGGGGGGGGGGGGGGGGGGGGGGGAAGTAAAAAAGAAAGAAAATGAGAACAAAATTGAGCAAAGAACGATGTAGACGCGACAAGCAGAAAAATGCTCACCCAGTCATACTGAATCAAGAGCCGAATTAACACGTCACTAAATTCTAAGGAATTTCCATTAAATGTTATGGGGAAAAATAGTTGACAAAACTTAAAATGAATTATTGCGTTGAAATTATTATTCTTTTGTTGTTCAAACTCATTGTTATATATAAAATGATAATTTTACATTAAATTATCGTTTGTCATTCCATAATTATAATTATTTGGAGCTGTTTGACATGAACTCTTTGGAGTTTTTTATAAAAATATTTATGGGGATAATTATAAGAGAGAAATTATTTGTAAAGAATTTATTTCAACCAGTTAAATTTTTTTTCTTTAGTTGAATAAAATATTTTATTATGTTTTTATGAAAATAAGAGACAATTTATAATAGAATATGATGTGAACAATGTAAAAATAAAAATAATTTGATGATATTTCTTAGAAATTCAATTGACACTTCAAATTGTGAATTAACTTTTCATAAAATTAAATGAGAGAGATAATAAACAACACCTAATTCATTTAAACAGTTTCGTATTCAAATTATGACCAAATTTATGAAAATGAGAGAAAAAAACTCAGCTCACTACGACATTGAATGTAAAAATCATAAAATGATATAAAAATTAGTAAAATGTTGATAATAATATGAAAAAAGTATCGTCAAAAATATAAATAGGACTAGAAAATTCACTCATTAAAATTCAACACATGGAAATATCAATTTTTTTTATCAATTTTCGATATATCAACGAACAAATATCACAACAAAAATAATTTCGTCTCAATAACGAATATCTATAAATAAATAAAACACCCAAACAAACTTTTAGAAGAAAATTAATATTGCATTACAATAATATCATAAAACGAAGAAAAAAAAATGTTTTCCCTCAACAATCTTCTCGTCAACAATCAAACAAGGTCTATTGATGCAACATTCGACTGTGGAATTCTTAGAATTCCATGGAAAAAAAGGAACAAAAAAAAATCCAATATTTCATACACTGTATATCCTTAGAGGAAATATACTTTCAGGAAAATGAGGAACGCCGGAAGATTATTGGAAAAGACATCGTCTACGTTGGATATTTTTCTGTTGCCTCCTTTTTTTTCTCCTTCTTTTTCCATCATTTCACTTTCACCCCACCGTCTCTTTCATCCCACGGTCCTTTGTCACCACATGAACAAAATTTATTTTTTCGTCACAAACGAAAATATGAAAAATTGGTGAACGAAGGAAGGGGGAACAAAAAAAAAAGGAGAATACTGAGAGTAAAGGGAATAAAAAATAAATAAATATTTTCTACTCATATATACATATATAATAAAAATCATGACAACGCATCGACATCGACCAATCGAAGAGATTGCACATGATAATCCCTCTGAATGTATATCTATATAATATTTATATACACATGGACATATTTATAGAGCAAAGATATAAATATGAGGGCAAACGTTAAGAGAAAGCAGAAAAATATATGGAAGGGATGGTTCAAGCAACGCATATTTTTGTAAATATAATATTTGACGTTAACAATTCTCCCTTGTAAGCATCTCTCGTTCCCCCACTACATCAAATTATTTCTTAACAGATAACCACCATTGACATCACTATATATATCCTTTTATTTCCTTTTATATGTATATAAAGGTACATATAACAATGAGGATAGCAGGAAGAAAAGTAACGAGTGTGAATCAGTCAAAAAAAAATAAATACAATGAAGTAACCAAGACGATAACAAAAGGAAAAAAAAAAATTGCTGAGAATAATAATGGTTTCTTCATACTTTTTTTTCTCCTTCATCTTTTACGAGATATTTCTTTTTTGTACATCCTTAATAATAATTACATGATTAAAGTGAAGATGGTGGGAGATTTATGACGAAATAAAAGTAAAAATGTCTATAAATGAATAATAAATATTTGTTTGTTGAATTGTTTGGTGAAATTTGATTAGAAGTTCAAAATATTTAATGATTAAATTTCTTTTTTTTTGTACTTTGATTTGCTGTGATGAAAATAAATTACCAAGTGCCCCCCCACCCACCCACCCACTTAGTGGTTACAGCAATAAATAGTTGAAAGTCGTCGAACATCCCAATCGAAAAATATCGTTAAACGATGTCAAACTTTTTTTTTCCCAATCAAATATTCCCTTACCAAATGTTATATCTCGAAAATCTGATTCCCTCGAGCATTTAATTGAACACTTTTCAATCATGAGTTGAATTGGAACGCAATGAAATAGTACGAACTATTTTATATTATGAAATAATATCAAAAATTTGAATTAATCTCCTTCAACTATTATTTTTCATGAAACAAATTTCTCCCGAATCGTCTGCAGCAATTTTCAAATTATTTCCAAAATAATAAATGAAATATATCTTTAGGATCATCAATAAAACCTCACCATCAACCTGAGGAAATAATAATCGAATAACACCATCTGCCAACCCTTCAAACCCATCAAACCCTTCAAAACAAGTGTTATCTTTTTTTTTTTCTCACCGTTACTTATCTCACCATTTATTTTCCATCTCACTACAATTATTTATCCAACATCCCTTTCTATTTATGCACTGCAAACAAACGAAATTACACCGTTGCAATTTGTACGTTGGTGGATAAATTTATTCGCATTTATATTATTCTTCTTCCTATTCCATCAGAGTGAGAAATAGTCAGGGCAAGATAAAGAGCCAGAGAAAAATCCATATACGCAATCACTGGTA
Organism: Meteorus cinctellus; assembly: GCA_030523045.1. Classification (NCBI taxonomy): domain Eukaryota; kingdom Metazoa; phylum Arthropoda; class Insecta; order Hymenoptera; family Braconidae; genus Meteorus; species Meteorus cinctellus. Next base: position 179,318 of record JAPYZF010000162.1, read on the forward strand.
CAATAAATATACGTGTCAGTCAATGTTAAAGTGAAAATCTAGAGTGATCTCTCGTGGTTGTGGTCTCTGATGTGGCATTCAGAGACGGATAAAAAAATCAGAAAAAAAAAGAAGAGAGAAATGGAATGAAAAAAGAAAATACCACAGAAATAAAAAAGAAAGCCTATCACGCAAGAGATTTTGGGAAAAAAAAAAAAAACATGCGCATTGATGTGTTAATGTATTTTTTCTTTTTATTCCACAGCTAACTCTAGTTGGATTTTCACGAGTAAAACCACTTGATTGACGATCGTGCATGACGATATCGTAATGATCATTTATTACATCCCCGTAACAGAATGAAGAGCAAGGGATGAAAAGCAAAGAGACGAAGAAAAAATAGGAGAAGAAATAATGATTGAAACTGAATTTTTTCACAATTAAAATTCAAATGCAAAATAAAATTTGATTAGATTTAATTGTGAATAAAATGTTTGGAAATTAATTAAAAAGTTTTTGGTCTATTTTATTTATCTAATTTATTTTCTGTTTTATGTTTTTATTATTTTATTGTTTCAATTTGAATTCAAATCAATTCGATGGGCTTCGCTTGTATAAATTTCCAGTGCTCTTCATAAATAACATTTTTTTATATTCATACAAATGAAAAATTTGTAATTGAACGTAGAGCTCTAATGTTTATCAAATTTCATCATGTTATGATGAGATAAATATCGATTTAACCAAGCAAAATATTTGCAATTTAGCGTAGTAGAATTTGAATGTAAATGAGACAAAATGATAACACGTATTTATATACAGTGACAGTATCACATTCACAACTCATCCGGTAAAGCTATGAAATTTACGTTTGAATTATTTCGATATAATTTGAAAGAGGAATATTTGTTTGAGGTATTGAATGAATGCAAACAAATAATTGAGGATATCAATCACGTCCATGTAAATAAATTATGAATCATATTGGAAATAGTGTAATTGAGATGAAATGCGTGACAATTCACCATGCCAAAAATTATCGATTCACAAATTGGCATCATAAACCTGATAAAAATAAGAACAAATAAAAATAATAACACGAAGAATTTTCTTTTTAGAATTGCAAAGGCAATAATTAGGTTAATTATTATTTTCTTAAATAAAAATTGGAGCAACGAATCAATTTTTCTAATTTTTCATTGTTATAATAATTCATCAATATTTTATAAATCAAAATTTATTTATTAACAAGTAAACACACACGAATAAAAATTTATTTTGATGACGACAATGTTTTTTTTAAATATAAAAACATGTTTATATGAAGACTGAGAATTTTTATAGTAAAAATAAGCAACTTTATTGCGAATCGAACTTATTATATTAGGACAAGTCAGTCTATCATGGGTCGACAATAATCTTCAGACCATGTTCGCAATTCTATCGACACGACCAATTCAACTTGATTTTTCGTATGTGCTCCATTGCCATTTATCCAATTGTCTACGGACATTGGCGATCTAATGGCGCAGGATTTCATCCCTCTTATCTACCATTGGAAATCACGATTCAATAAAAAAAAAGAAGCGGAGAAAAAAACTAGGGGATCAAATTGATATTGAGACATTTAGATGAAATACTAAAATTTGTGTTAATAGTTTGAATTGTTTAGTGAATTCACCATACGAAAGTTTTCTTTCATGAGCTTACTAATTGCCCTTAACTTCGACTTCAATGGTTCAATTAACTGAACTTAAATTCGAAGTTCTCCAACATTTTTGTCATGAACGATTAGAATTATCAATAAAGCAAAAAACATTCAAACGTTTGTTTGCTAAAAAACTGGATGACATTTGAATTAATTCAAAGCAATTTATTCTAATTTTTATTGTTTTTATTTATATCTACAAAAATTGTTAAGGTTTGATAAATTTCCGTAATATTTCTGTTCAATTGAACATTGAAATGTTAAAAAATTGTTAAAGTTTTAAAAACATCAATCAATCTGATAGAAAACTTCAACATTGATCGTTGATTGATACTTCAAGAATTCTTTTTCAAAATAGCTGGGCATTCACTAAACCATAAACTATAAATGACCACCATCCATTTCTCCGTATCACTTTCTCGAAAAGGGAAGTGAGAATCCCCTCATGAAAGTATTCAACATAATCAATTGTCCCACAAGAAATATCTCAAACTAAAACTTTTCCATATAAAATTGTCTTACATTCAATTTCCTCTGAAAAATTCGCTTTTATAATAATCAACTCCCACGTAATTGATTCATATTTTAGTATGTTCAACATTGATGAACAAACAAATAAAATGAATCCAAAAAATGAAAAAAATACAAGAAAACAAATTAAATTAATCAATAAATAATAAAATTCTCATCTAATTATTGTGTATAACATCATTCAATTTCGCACTGTATATAACAACACATCAAACATCCAGATCTTTAAATTATCTCAAGAATCAATAACACTTCATCGAAGAACAATAAATCTCCTTCAATTTTATAAGTGAGAAGAAAAATATAGCAAATAAAAAAATAAATATAAATCTCTGCCAAAACCATATAATAATTTTTTATTTCTACATCAATCCAACTGTCATTCCATGTCAATCGATTTTATCAAACGAAATAATAAATAACCCATCGTAATTGGTATGACAGAATTGATGAAACGTAGAACAAAAAAATTAAAAAAATTTAGATGAGAAGAAGAAAAAATCTAATATAAATAAATGAATGAATAAAAGAATAAAAACATAAATAAATCATTGACACTTTATAAGACACGTGTGTTTTTATGTACATGGCTTTACGAGTGTGTTTATATATATATAGATGAGTGTATAGATGAGGAAGATGAGAGAGGAATGATATTGGGTAATGGAGAAAACCGGAGATGGCAGAGACCAAGGGGATGATTGAGTGATCGACGAACTGGGAGAGAGGATCAGGATTGACTCTCACTCAATACATATATTGTGAATATTGGTTAGGGTGTCGTATAAGGGAGGGAGAGAGAGATGCGTCTACTTCCGATGCCTGCGGCCAGATTTGATTGCCCCAACCCCTACATGAATAGTCGACTATGCTATATATAACGTCCGTCAAGTTTGAGAATCAACTTGTGAAAATCACGATCAAACAAATAGAGAATTTGTTTCAAATTTTGTTAATTTGTTGTAGAGATTTTTCTGTTCAGTCTTTTTTTTTTTTTTACTTGAGGTATTTTATTTATTTTATTTGTTTATTTATTTCTAGTAATTTATTGTGATAATTTATGAGAAATGAATGAAGAAAAAGGGGGAGAAAAACTTGGAGAAATAAAAATGTTTTTTCTTTTTTTAATATTTTCATATTTTTACTGCCAATTTGGTGAAGTTTGAAAATTCAGGTAAATAAACAAATGAATTTTATTGAAAAAATATATTTTATCATTTGTGTTGATCTGATTTTAGAGTTTTTCATTTGACATTGAAAAAAAAGAATTTTTTTGATGGCACCAGTGATCATTAAATTTAATTATTTCTTTTGTATCTGCTTAAATGTATTCAAAGTTTAGTTTTTATCTTAACTATGCTATTATTGTGCAATAGTTATAAATAAATAAAAGTGTTTGGCTGATTTTTTTTAATGTGAAACAGTAAAATATTTCATTATGTTCCATTGAGTTCTATAAATTTTACAGTAATCAAATTGATAGATTTTTTTTATTTTCCAGGAAGTATTGAAAGAGATTTTGTCGTATCTTTAAAGTGGGATAATTCATTATCTCTACTGTGGTAAAAGCTGAGTGATGGATAAATGGAAAATGCACCCGTTATAAATTGAGGTCAACGCTGAATTGACTAAAATAGTAGAACAGTCTTCGTCTTTGACGTAAATGTTGTTAACATAAACTGCAAATATGTAAATTGAATTTGTATGCAGCCACTTTAGATCAAAGTGGAATTGAATCATAATACTGAGTCTCAATTATTTTCACAAGACTGCAAAGTTCAGTATCTAATCTTGACTTATTATAGGAATTTCAATATTATTCTTTCTCATTCAACATAAACTGTTGATATTTAATGGCAAATGTAATTTGTTATCAATAAAAATCATTATCGCAAATTTATCTGTAAATTTTATGGAAAAAATTTCTTACTTCACCAATTCCCATGAATTTTTCTTATTTAAAATCAAAAAACTGCCATTTCAATGAACAAATGATGCAATAAAATATTTGACAAAAAAGAAAAAAATTGCCCCACTTTTCAAATTCATATTTGCAAGAATTCAATTTTAATATTGCAATAATTCAATTCTGTTATATCTTGAAACAGTCATTTATATTTTATGAAGATAATTTATAATATTGATCGAAAATTGAAAAACAAAATTTGTGAATAACGCAGTTGCATAATATAATTTATGGACTCATAAATAATATGTTTTTATTTTTTGCGTAATGACATAATTTTTAATTGTAAGCAATATAAAACCTCTCCACTTGTCACTGATAATAAAATATTTTTAAATTCGTGAAATTTATGCGTCAATTGAATTAATTGATTTTTCAATCTTTCATTCTTCCATTTTTCTGTAGTTACTGGGGGATAATTTTTTTGAATTCATGATGATTATTATTATTATACTAATACAAGATATATGAGAGATATGAAACGTTGAAATTTTTGGTATACGTCAGTTAAATGACGACGCTATTGATATTCACAATCAGAATCGAGTCTTCATAAAATTTTTAATCTACAACATTACAACAATATCATCCAGTAAGTAAATTTAACAGATATTTATCAATTTTTTTCGTCGAATTATTATTTTGTCATTATTCTACATTTATTTATTGTTTTCTTCATTCACACAATTAATTAAATCCTGAAAAAAATTCGTTTGAAAATTGTCTTTAATGCATTAATATTAATCTCATTTTTTGATCTAACATAATAACCAAAAAATTTTTTGTTTCATTTTAATTGCAGTCTACTCTTGATAATAATTAGTATTATTTTCTTTCCCAGGAATTTTCCATTGGGAAGATGGTTGACACGAAGAATATCATTCTTATAATATCCCTAATTTTTTTCATCACCGTGAATATTTCTGAAGCTGCAAAATGTAAAAGAAATCAATTTTTGAAAGGCTCCATTTGTAAACCATGTCCGGCAAGAGGTATTTGCGACGGACGGAACCTTCGTTGCCAACAACCTTACATGAATGTGTGGAACACTTGTATTTTCACCTGATAAAAATATCATGACGATTTCTATACGTTAAATAATGCATAAACATTTATTTCATCAATGAAACAACCAACCAAATAATGAAAATAGAAAAGGGAATAATCTGACAAATATACCATGATAAATCTTTTGACAGCTAAAAAGTATTCAAAACAAAGACTAAATATGTAAAAAAATGGAACAAATTTGGATTTTAAGTAAAACTCGTTAGAGAATATTCATCAATACAACCGGAATGAAAAAATTGAAGAGCATATTGTGTTATTCCAGTGCTTTCGTTTTTCTCAAAAATTTTCAGAAAAACAATTGTTTATTACTGTTAAACACATATATCACATTATAACAAAAGTATGAATAAATAAATATCATTGAAATGTAATAAACCTGCGCATTCTATTTCTTTCAAATTTTCATTTAATTTCCCAAGTGGCCATCTTGTTTTAGTCTTGTCAATACACATTTGCCAACAAAAGTAATTTGTCGAGTAAAAAAATTTAATTAAATCTTTTCTTATATCAAACAAGCATCAATATCATCATTATATAATTACAATTATCGAGTATTGATTTTATTCTTATATAAATATCCTTCGTGTTTTATTTCTTTTTATTTACAAATATATATAGATATATATATATAACGATTTGTGCAGGTCATTGGAGAAAATTCTGTACAGGATCACCGGAGGAAAATTGAAGTCTCTCATGGTCCGATGATGAAGGACAAAATGAAATAAGAGAGAAAAACCGAGGAAAAATATAAAAAAGAAATGAGAAAAGAGGTAGACAATGCACAATTCCCCTTTCTCTTTTTTTTTTCATTATTATTATCATCGTTTTTTTCACTCTATTGCTACTGGCGTGCCCACACTTGGATCTTAAAAGTCAATTCTCAGTAGAATTTTTGTTTGGATGCAAATTATTAAGAAAAAAAAGTAATGTGGATATTTATTTGTTAATTTATTTGTGACAAAATTCACAGAGAGAAAAATGAAATTATTTTTAAATTAGATACTGGATGTATGTTAATATATAAGTTTTCATGTATTTTCATGTGTGGATATGCAATAGCAGAGTCATTTTAATTAAAAACTTAGATGGTCCAATCAGGAAATTTTGCGGTTCGTGTTAACTGTCTGATGTTAAGTGACTAACGATGGAAATTGCGTAATTTTCTGGCAATTATTCTCAATCGTGGTTGCTAATGGTAAATTCAGGTATTGTGATTAAAGTTAAATGTGCACTTTCATTAATATGATTTGAAATAATTTGTTGTTCTTCGCATCCTCCAACTATTTATCATTTCAACATTTATTTTTTCAACAAAATTTTGTCATAGATGCGATACCAAATTTTATTTTTAATTCGAGTGGTTAATTAAGATTCTGTTCAAGAATATGATTAAACATTATAAAGCAACGCTATGATATTTTATTGTTATCTTAAAAATTGATTTTTATCTTACAGCAAAAATTATTTAATGTCTGTAAGGAAACTTTTCGTTTTTGATATTAAAAAATGATGTTTAGAAATGTTTTCAAGTTGCAAACGGTTCAATTAACTCTTTTAATGAACGATTGTCATTAAAATTAAATAAATTATTATTCATCATATGTTCAAACATTGAAACGACTAAAATTTATAAATTTCAGCACAGTGGAAAAATAATAATTGTAAGCAACATAAATTAATATCATATTCCCGAAATACTTAACTGAGAAAATCCAAGTGCATAAATTTGTGTTGGTAAAAGCTCAAGCGAATCGACAATTCCCATTAGATTGAAATGGACATTGAAGGCAACGAACGAAATTATTATGTATAGGCAATTCATAATCTTGATAATCAATACAATTGAACGTGTCGAGACTTGTTGTTGACATATTAGTGAAAAAGCAATTTATTATATTTCCCTACAGCACACTAATGTTTCATGTACTAATGTAATAGTTTTGTTGCAGTGAGACATGAATGATCTTCCAACTGATTGCAATGATGAATTTTTATAGTTCATAGTACTGGAAAAATGGTTAAATGATGTAAATTATGAGAAATTTGGCAAGTGCATGATATGATTTGTCGTTTTTCTCATGAAATCATATGGGAAGAATAAATCAGATAATGTCATTTGGTTTTCCGAAAGAAAAAAAGAAAAAGTAGAAAATTGCAAAAATACAAATTTTTTCCTTATCAGATAAATTGCGCAGATTTCAATGCTGAGGTAATAAAATGTAGTTAATGATATTTTTTATTTCTTTTTTTTTGAAGGCAACATAAATCACGTCAACATGCCACTGGAAATTAAATATTTGAACACTCAGAATATTTCCGCGCATTGGAATAAATTGATTTTTTAATTTTTATTTTTTCTGCAGTTACTGGTAGATAATTTTTTATGTTTATAGTTTTGTTATTGTGTTGTTGCAGTGCGTGGGATGAATATAAGGCGTTGAATTCTTCGGTGTACGTCAGACAAGTGAAAACGTTAACGATATTCACAGTCAGAGTCGAATCTTCACAAAATTTTTGGTTCACGAAATTACCATAAGAACATCTAGTAAGTAAATTCAACAAATATTCATCTATTTTCTCGTCAAAATAATCATTTCATTATCATCACAAATTCCCTGATTGTGTTTCTCTTTCAAAAATAGAAAAATAGAAGTGATTTTTCTTCAAATCTCTTCTTCTATGCATTCATTTTTGTCCCAATTTCCTCTTTTACATAACAAAAAAATAAAAACCATCATTAAATTCTGACTAATTGACCACTTCACTCTCGTTATAATAATTGTGACACATTCAATTAATTAAATTCATTACTCTAAACATCGTTATGTATGATATTGAAGTAAATAAGAATCAAAGCAGCTTCAACAAAAAATCATTTTCATTCAACTCGAATTTCTATCTTTTTTATTTCCAGAAAGTTCTCGTTGAAAATGGTGGACATGAGAAAAATAATTTTCATATTATGTTTAACATTTTGCATCGTTACAAATATTTCTGAGGCGAAAAAATGCAACGGCAATCAATATCTAAAGCATTCTGTTTGCAATCCATGTCCACGTTATGCACATTGTGATGGAGTTGATTTTCATTGCAACGAGAAGTTCGTCCCTACACCAAGTAACACGTGTTTTTTTAACCCCTATTGATAATTTTCATGTATCAATGATGAAAGAACCAGTCGAATAATAAGAAAACAACCTCGCGAATGTACCAACTGTCTCCTTTATTTCTATTTATACTTAAAAACAAAACAGGCATTCCCCCAGTCAACGGAAATATCTCCAACACTTCCCAATAATTAAATTCTTCAAATATTCTTCATTATCATCTCCAAAATAATCATATTCAAATCAATGTCTCTTAATTACTTAACAATTCCCACAAAAGCCTTTAAAAAAACCTCTCTCATTTCCAAAATTACAAAAAAAACTTTGAATAATCCCAACTTTGTCACAATACAACGAAAAATAAAAATGTCTTCTCACTGATCGAATGATAACAGAACTGTGAACAAATATTTTTATAAAAAATGTATGTACAAAGACATGTTGTGGAGATGAAGGACTCTTTACTGTACGAGTAGTAGTGAAGTATCCCATTGCGTGCACAAACCTACTATTTACCCGAAACAGAAAAAAAAAAGACAACATTTATATAAAGTTGTGTATGAAATTGCGTGGGTGTACAAGAGAAAAAACAGAGTCATAGAGAGGTAGAATAAAGAGGGGCTTTTTTCGCCTCGCGCATTGACGACGCTGGTTTTGATAAACTGCCTGGCCTTGACGTTTCGATAAACTGCCAACATAACGTACATACGTTTATATGCACAGATGTTTGGGGGAATTGTTAAAGTATACTTTTTATCATGTGCATCGCATGTTTTGTGAGCTTTTAACTTTCATGTTGTCGTCTCTTTGTTCTACCTTGACTTTTTTGTATTCAACACTTTTTTTCTTTCTCTATACTTTGTATCATGCAGTTGACAAGCAAAGTGTACATTTGAATTGAATACTAAAACGTGATTTTCTTATGGCAAGACAAAAATTTGTTTGGATAAATTGTTTATCTACTTTATATTGTGTTACAAATTTACAGAGAGCTTTTTTTATCATTTCTTTGTTCTTCTAAGTCACTTCGATTCATTTATTGTTAATTATTTTTATCTATTTTAATCTTGATATTGTCAATCAACGAAAAGAAAAAATGAATAAATGAAAACGGATTCTATTTTTAATTGATAAATTCCGAAGGACATTAAAGGTGAGGGATTTTTTTGACATTTCATTTCAATAAAATCAAAGAATGCGAATTGAGAAATTTTTTTTTTCTCTCCAGCAGACAAAAAAAATATTCAAAAGGGATTAAAATAAAAACCCGGAAATTTACAGTTTGCAAATTAAATGATTCACGCAAGAATGATTGATATGTGTACGGATTTTCCATGTATTTGTAAATGTATCATTTCATTCCTGAAAATATTCTCTTCCTATCTTCTAACCATCGAACTGTACGTCAATTATTATCAACGTAAAAATGAGGGAAAAAAAAAACAAAATAAAATGCAGACATTGTTGATTGCGAGGAAATGAAAGTGGAAATGGAATACAACGTGAACATGAAGTTGTATCGATTTCATTGTTTTTTTTTTCTTTCGTTTTATTTTCTATTCATTAAAGGGGCAGAACATTACTCTGACGATTTTAAAGGGTCGTCGAATTTTGATATGCATCAATAAAGACGTAGATATCTTTTTTTTTTCCTTTCAACAAATCGGATTATTCAACTTTTCATGTTAGAAATAATGAAAAGCTTTGTAAAATTTTAATTTGAACTTAAATTAAAATGAAATTCAGTATTTTGAAAGATTAATTATTCACAAGACAGAGAAGAAAACAATAAGAATTAAAAACTTATTTTCGCACGAACAATAATAAATTCCTGAGAATATTTGTGACTATCGTCGAGTGTAGATTGAGTGAAAAATAAAATAAAATTCTTCCATTTCTCAACCTTGTAAAAATAAAATAAAATTCTCTAACCAATCACATTATGATTGAACAATTAAACATGAATAAAATCTGATAATAAAAATTAATCCCCCCAAAAAAATAAAATAAGAACAAAACAATGAAAACGATACAACAAAAATAAGAAAAGCATCATTAATAAATAAGACAAATAAGGTAACAAGGGTTATATAATTCATATAAATAATGATGTGATAATGTGTAATATGTTATCGTGTCCATACAGTCATGTCAAGGTGATATCGTACAGTAATTGATTAATGATACTAACGATAAATGCCTTGATGCATTACAAGAGGAGAATATCCATGTGGGATGAAGCTAATGGGATTCACCTTGACTACATAAACAGATACAGAAATGGAATCGCATACGCTCAGTTATCCCAACTCACAAGAACACACACCAATATCTATTTCAAATATATATATATATATATCACATGCAAAAGGGAAAAAAAAGTACAACATAAAGAAATTTTGAAAAGTAATTTCTCATTTTCCACAACTCGTGTGCAACCGGATGAGATAAATGAAGTGCCCTGCGTTGTGCAAAATGCAGATAAATAGATAGAAACAGAATATAAATGTACAAAAAATTGTATATTTCCATTTAATAAATATTATCGAGTATGAAATATTTTTTTCCAATTATATTTATGAAAAGAAATGACACAAATAGATCAATTGAAAATGATAAAATACAAAAAAATCTCAATTTGTTCTATCAATTTAGATTTGATTGGATTTTTTTTGTTATATTTTTTTATTTGATATTTTTCATTGGTACTTGAGAATTGAAAAAAAAGTAGAAAAGCAAAAAAAGTAAAAGAGAAGCAAGAAGATAAATAGTTTTATTTATATAAATGTATCCAACTCATTCAATATAGTGACGTGTGCACGAGTGAACTTAATGATCGGGAATTTGTGTGTGATGTGATGACAAGAGGGTAAGGGAGGGTATTTTCACCGTGTTGACGAGAGCACTCGCACTGATGAGAAACCGCATAGTAGACCCAATTCAATCGATAACACACACCATGAATGCATCTCCAATGCCCTGATTAATGTTAATTCATTCCTTCTTCAAAGCTTTTTTTTCGTTTTGAATAAATTAATTAATATTGTAAACAATGAATTGAAGGAAAATTACGATACGAAGACAACAGTTTAGTTATAATTTTTTTCATTCACGAAATTAATTCAAATTAATTTTCCTGATTTAATTAAATCACAATTTGGATAAAAGAAAACGTAAAGAAAACTCATTTTTAGTTCTTTTCGTAAATACTTCTTTTTCTTTTAATATAAAAACACTATTCAATATTCAAAAATTGTGTCCACTTCATTCATCCGATATAGAATGAAAAAATTTTTTTTTCAATTGTAACGTCACATATTTATCAATAAATTCAAATTTAACTTCACTTCAATTAACAATAAATTGAATGAACAAAATTCCTGATCAATTTTACATACCAGAATTTTCCAGCAAATATTCAACACTTTTTTTATTACTAACTTAAACAAATTTATAAACTTACCACTTGAAAAAAGTGATGTGTGATCGAAGAAGTAGATGAATCAATTTTTTCTTCCTCACGTAAAAATTGAATAAAATAAAAGTCAATAATTTATTATACAACTTTCACATTAAATTCATCAAATAAGATGTTAAATAACGAAAAATAAATCCGTAATAACATTTAATTTACGTTTACTTTGTATATTTATTAAATAAAAAATATTAATTGTGTGAATATTCGCGAGATACAACGCGGTGGACTTGCCAAACGCGACTGACAGTCACACGATGTTGCGCCACGTGGGTCGTGCCAACCCCAAGTTACTACCACACGTCTCCATTCGCATTTCACAGACAGACATTTTTCATATATATATATACATACACTTTGCAATACACACATAAACGATGATACACACGCACGTATTCACAAAGAGCAAATCCTTGCCCTCACTCACGATCCCCTCAACTAGCACATGCGCAAAACTCAAATGCTACATTACGACGTCGCTGCTGCCACTGTCAGAATACAGTCGCAAAACCGCAAAAGTTTGTTCGCGCCACTGTATATATATATATATATATATATATATCAAACTTTTATTTTTCCACAAAGGGAAGCATAATTAGTTTGACGCGAGAATATACATGTGTAAATGAAAGAAGAAAAAGGAAAAGGAAAAAAAAAAATTTCCCTATGAAAAACAAAGGAAATGACGACCAGGTGATTTAGTTTTGTTGCTACTTTTTTTTTCTAATATTCTAACATTAATCAACATTTTTTTTCATTAAGAAATAATTTGGATACTGGAAACAAAGATCATACAAAAGTTTTTTTTATGGATAAAAATTTTAATGTCTGATCAATTCTGTTTTAATATTTTTTTATTGATCAACAGATAATATTTTAGTAATTAATTTTCATTACAATAATTGTTGAGTATTGATTTTAATTGTCATTCATTATTTGCAATAAATATTATTTATTATTTATTCTTTTTGTTGTTGATTTTATTTATTCTCTCTATTAGATTGCTGTGAAGATAAATAACATGGAATAAATTTGAGGGATTGGAACAGTTTTTATGCACAAATTATTAATCAATCTGTAAAACTTTGTTTTATGAGTTATTCATTATTTTATTTATGATATGTATTGGAATTTATAATAGTCGTAATTATTGTGGAAAGTCAAATGGAAACTATTTCTAAATGAATTAATACTCATCAATTAGACTCAATTTTATTCCATTTCGGTAATTAAATTTATCTGCATTTTTTTTTTGTTCATTTTTGCCACCATTGTGAGGATTTTACTGAATATTTCATCACAATAACAAATACAATTTTTGAATATGATTCAATGGGGTTGCTATCAATTCCATTTAGTTAGTCATGATAATCATCAAATTAACAACATTGTGTTAATATTTGCATTGAATAAATTTATTGCGATGTGTAAAAATAAAATCGATAAATACTTTGCTCTCATCTGAGAAAGTGACATTGAAAAATAAAATGGAAGAAGACAAAATTGGATAATGATTCAATTCTGTAATTGTTGTAACAACTCAGTTGCACTGTCGTTACATAAATTACACAAAAACCCTCTTGATAATAATGAGTCTCCCTTTCTTGATAATAAAAAATAAATAAAAGATTGGAAAAGCCATTTCGATCAACAATTTTTCTAGAATAATCTAAATAACAAAATTTTTCAATGACTATAAAAATGATTCATCGTCAAGACTAAATTTATTCATCAATATTCCCCGAACTGGAATGCAATAAGTTGAAAGAACTCGAAGGAAAAGTGAGGGGTGTGAAATGCACTGTGATAATTAATGGGAATCAAGTGCGTGAAGAGGATCAAGTAAGTGGAAGAAAAAATAAAATATTTCGCTGTTGTCACACGAATGAACAGAAAATCTCATCGGGAAAATCATTAATGAGAAAATATTCAACAAGACATGAATAAAAAAATATAAAAGTAAGAGATTTAACAATAAACTTATGGAATAAAAAAAAAAAAATTGGACACATTTATGAAACAAAAATGAATCCAAATATTTCAAATGTTTTAATTCTACAATAACTTTCAATCTTACAAATAATTTTTTCAAAATCTTTTATTTTAATTAAAAAATAATATGATAACCAATTTTTTCCTAATTCACTACAATTTCCAACTCATCAAAATTTCCATGAAATATTTTCCAATAAAACTCCAACCCCATTCCAACGAAGTTAAAACAATCATTGAGATGTTCCAGTTGATGCAATTAATGAATGAAAAAGAATTACAAAAACGAAACAAAAGAATAATCACTAATTGTTCCCGTTCGCTATTTTCCATCATCCCCATTTTACATTAATCATAAAGATCAATAATTAAAAATCACACACTTCGCATTTTCCCATAACTATTGAATAATTAAGAATGAATAACTTCAAATAACGATAGGAGAAATTCTTCAATTTATCACTTTGTAACTACCTCTCATATAATAACTCAATTCATACACATCCATATGTATCCTCAATTTAAATCAATACTTCATAACTTTATTTCATACAGATATTTCAAGCACCAACGATTATATCCACACAATTTTTATTTTATCATTTTCCATCCTATCCACCTTTTTTTTCCATTTCTTCTATTTTTCTCATTTTTTTCCCCCCTCTTCAACCAAATATTTTCCTTCCA